>WIXG01000108.1:0-217755 GCA_009869945.1 Mesaphorura yosii
AAAATAGAGCGAGCGATTTATAAACTCTGCTAATTGGATTCTACGATTTCAGAGTCGTTGGAAAGGCGCGAAGAAGGAATTTTTGCAAAACGAGACATCAGGACGCGTCGCGAATCAAGCGTGGCAAAATCGCAAAGTAGTTCCTCATCTGAAGGATACGATGATGTTGTGGTACATGTCTATATATAATATGTGATGGCATTTGCATAATAATGACATTAACAAGGCGATTAAGACGACGAGGAACCTTGAAATCGCCATCGCACCGCGTTCGCATACCAATGCGCACACCAATATTGCCATAGCAAATTTTTTGCAAGTTGCAGCCGCTGCACGTCTTTCACTCCATGCCATAACCCTGGGCGAGTACGAGCTGAAGATCTTCATCACAGCGCAGCGGCAGTCTCAAGTCGCTCTTTCCTACTTCACTTGACTTACTGACACATAGACGAAGAGCAGTCGCAGCTACAAAGGCTGCTGCGCTGCAAAGGCAGCAAGTGCAGGCTTTGTTGTTATTGCCACTTTTTTGCAAACACCTGTTCGCTCCATTGTTGCGCGAATATGAATTATAAGCTGATGATGCTTTAGCTCATTGCTCCAAAACATGAACACTGATTACAGTGACAAGACTCGGTGAGTAAACAATTCGAATACGCTCTCATGACACTCACTGACCTTGGTTACTTCAGATTTATTGTCCCCGTCACAGTCGCTACTCTGAAATGCTCAATTTACGCCAAAATAATTTACTACGAGAAGTTGCGTGCTGGAAGAAAATTCTCGACACAGTAATGAGCGACCAGAAATTCCATGGGCTCCGCATCCAGTATTGTTTGCGTCGAGCATCGTCGTCAGCACTCTGCGGTCAACGTAAGGCGTGCGCAAATACAAATTCCAGTCCTGCTATGCTACGAAGCAGAGGCGGCGCGAAAGCACTCGCGATTTTGTGTACATGCAAAGTGGACCTCCAAGGTCTTATTTTTTTGGTTCTTTCCTCAACCGGCCCAGAACCTTGCTTGGTCAATACCCTTAACCTTCTCTCGCGCCTCAACTCGCGTCGCTCATGCGAATGGCAAAGGCTGTTGGCAAATTAACATGGCCTCTCTAATTGATTCATGGAAAATGGTAATATTTTACCAATCCCCGCTGCAAAAAGTTAATAAAACTTGTTATATAGCATTATAAATTTGGGATGTTTATATTTACAAGATTGTTACAACATGTTATTGGGTACTTCAAAGAAGCGGGGTAGCAAAGATGAAGTCATAAGGACACGGAGAAGAGATTTAAAGATATTTACGAATCCATCACATTTTTTGTGCCGGCCAAACTGACCATCTATTTTTGAAACGAGTCGTGTCGAGAATTCGTGATTTATGCGTTCAGACAACCTGTCGTCTTGTTCTGTGCTTGGACCTTGACAAAGATATTTATTGGACTGTTTGCGCTTTTGCTAATTCCAATCCGCTCGCAATCTCGATCCTCATGATCGAATTAACCTTCAGGAACATAAACTGCCATTGTTCTAAGCCAAGCTCTGATGTGGCGGGCCTCGTTTGTCGCATTTGTATGCGGCGAGAATCGCGCCATGTCCAATTGTCAAATGTCTCACATGTCAATTAATCCACGGGAAGGCACACAGAGATTGATTGTTCCTAATTGAACAGCCCGGCCTGGTAGTCAAATCGCCGCCGATGACGCACGTGTAATTCTTGTCTTTGAAAATTGCAACGAAGGCCGTGCCAGTCACAGTCACCTTAAAATAACCTCTGCCTTAGTCAAGGTGAAAACATCTATTGCTTAATTGTATTGCCAAGTCAGATGAATCACTGTTTAGTGTGGAGCGATTAAATGACAGTGATTTGGGCTCAAACCAATACGTCAGTAGTTCAAAGTCAACTCTCAAGTTTTTAACACGAAAAATTGCTAGAGGAAGTCATAAGAGTAGAAAAATAAACAAAACAAGATGCTCCGGGACGTTTACGTGCGTAGTTGCCCGAATTTCTTGTTTTCTGCGTAAGGAGATTGTTGATTGTTGCGCATGAGCGAGACGAAAACATTTGTACTATGAGATAAAGTCTAGACTATGACCACTATGACTATGAGACTATGTCTGGGATATTAAACATACGTTTGGAATCTTTTATTATATTTGCGCATTAAAATATTCCGTATACGGAATAATTTTTCTTTACCAGACATTTCCACACTCACTTGCTGTTCAATGTTCGACTTCAATGTCAAGGAGCGAGTTTCGTTCCCAAGTTTCGGAGTGAATTAAAGCACAATGTGGACCTCATAATTATAATCCGTGGATTACAAAATATGTGAAAATGGCCCTGGGTTCTATCTCCATTCATGCCTACGCTCCAGCTGTCATTTGGTTTCAGTAACGGATAATTTTAAAAATAGGAGCAACTGTCAAGAAGAAAGAACCCTTCATTCACATTCACATTATTTTAGTAATTACAATTCATAAAAATGTCAATCACTGTTCTCCTGAATACAAGCTTAAGAATGGCCCTTGACAAAGTCTCCAGCATGTCTCGTGAAACTGCTTTTCATTCACAAAACAAATTGAAAAGCACTCCAGGGCCAAAAATAGGAGGGCACGAGAAATGGTGAAATGCTGGCTTCTGATTTAAGTAAAGAACAAATCACATTAAGCATTTGTTTGTTTATGTTCACAATTTTTTACGAGTTGAGTGACAAGTTCAAATTTGCATTGTGCAGCAGAGTCAAATGTCAAAGGAGCAAGCAGCGCAGGTGTGACTTGTGGATCTTTCATGTCAAAAGATAAGCCAGCTTAGCGTCTTCTGAGATCTCACTCTTCGTGTCAGGAAAAATTCATCACCTTAACACAAGTTCAACAGTTGTCGCCTCTGTTATTATGTAATCAGGAATCCTTACATATTTAAGATGCCCTGCCTGCAAAATACTTCAAGAAAATACGACGCAATTTAATTTACAATTCTTACATTCACTTCTGCCACGAATTCTTGCTGCTCGTTGTCGTTACCAGATTAGCATAATTTTTTGCACTCTATTTGCGCATGCCAAAATAAATTTAATTGATGATTTATAAGGAACTTGATATCAAAGGAACTTGGTCGTGATTTCTGCCTGCTTGTTGTTGTTGTCCAATTTGCAAATTGGCATTCGTGTTGGCTGATCCTTAAAATCCGGCCAATGAGCAAGAAAACACTCACGGCCGAACGTGGGCCACTGTGGGCGCTGGCTTTGTTCAGCGTCTCGTGTGGAACCAAAGCAAGGCGTCTTAGGGTCATGTCATGCTAATTGTGCACATGCGCTCATGTTTGACATTGACTGGCGAAGGTTATTTTGTTTTTCGACCCAGCGACCGACCGACCACCAAATTCTTTGTCTCCTTTTTGTCGAATTACATATCTCCAAGCGATGCCTGACCTTCGGCATCGTCAAGTCATCAAATGAAATCATTTTCCACTTGTCGAATTCAATCGCTAATCATAAACATGAGGCATTAGTGTTGAGTTTCAAATTTAACCCCGCTTCAAGTCTTGGTCTTGGTGGTAACTTGTATACTTCATATTGAGACGCTCATAAATTGCACAAATGGTCATTTATCTGCACCCTCATACTTCATAAATGGATGAGATGTAAAATATGCGTGTTCAGATGCCGACCGTGAACCGTGAAATTAATATAATTGCACCAAGTTCAAGTGTCCCGTAGATTCATTCAATTAAATTATCTAATTAGGCTCAGCCAGCCAGCCTTCCGCGACCTGGCTGCATGTTTCCTTGTCCGTGTCTCAAAATTATTACTGCCTTTTCGCGTCTAGAACTGTGCGGTCTCGTCTTCCTCAAGTTTCTGTTATCTTGATTCGGCTTTCTTTTTGTAGTAAAAAAAACAGAGAAAATTCTAGTTTGGCTGCTGGTCTTTTGCGTACAATTATTGCCTTCGCAGATTTTGAGCTTTCATTAGAATCTGAATAATGCGAAAAAGGACGGAAGCTCAAAGACCGGAAGTCAAGCCCTTGCAGAACAAACCTGACCGTCGAATGTCTTGCTTTAACTATTAATGCGTTTTTATCTAATCGTTGCAGACTTCTAGGAATTGACTAGCAAAATTCGAGGTTGCTCAAGTCAACATTTGAACGCGTTTTGGAAAACATAGTCAACATGAGTGCGCCGAAACCAGTCGGGAAGGCAGTCCCAATCAAAAGGATATGAACGTATATATTAAATCCAAACCAAGAATTGAACCTTTTGTAAAGTAAGTAAGTTGTGGTCTCCTATTAAATTACAACGCAGGAGCTGGAGCCGCCAAAACCCCGGATTATGCCTAAGGTTAAGCACGTGATTCTCGAAAGCGACCCAACTTTGTCGTTTCACATCACCCAGGTGTTGGGCAATTATGCTAACTATTTTAACGACTTCATCAAGCAGGAGTCCGAAGCTTATTCATGTTATTGAACTGGATCAATTTATTAGATTCTCAAATAATTCATCTGCCAAGCGTTTTTTCTATTTTTTATGTAGATTTCTACGCTGACTGAGAAACCGAAAGGACACAACCAATAAACAAGACTTTAGACTTCCGAGGGTACTTACCAATTATTTTATCATGCTAGTTTTCTATTGTACGTTTTAAAAATTTCAGCATTTTTATAAGTTTAAACTGGAATTAAAGTTGACCCAGCAATCATAGTCAAGTCCGCAGGTAGTTTAATCAGTAATATTAAACTGCCATATCTGCAAGAAGGGCGTTCACCTAATTGCCTTGCTGATAAGATGTCTTCGGCATAACCGTACGAAGTCATTTTCCACAGAAGTGGTTAGTCGTGGTATGAATGACATGGCGTTGTGTTGCCTAAAATAATAAGTCGTGGTCTTTAGTATTATTACAATCCAGGCGAAACCATCTAAGAAAGTGAGGCCTCACAGAATCGCGTTTGTAGCTCGAAGAAACGACAAGACCATTCCGTTCCTTATCACGGGAGCAGTGGGAAATTAGATACAATTTTATGAAGAGTATGAAGAATATCTGGAGCAAAACGATTATGAGTATGAGGTTAGTGCGCTACCGAACTAATTTATTAAATCATTCTCAAACTATGCATCCATCAAGTGCTTGTTCTGTTATTTACTTAGATAAAAATCTCGACTGAAGACATCAAAGGACGCCAGAACTAAAAGATTAGGCTCTCTAATCTTACTAAATATTCTATTGAAAGTTTTTTTCAGCTTTAAACGTTTCAGCATATTCAACTTTTAATCTTGAAAGTAAAGTTATAAGCTAAACCAGTAATCAACGTCAAGTCAACAAGTAACTGTCGTAGTATTTTTCCCGTTGCCGTTTTTAGTCAGTTTGTATTTCTCAGCCTCATCCACCAGGAAGGTGCTTCCTTCGTCATCACTCACGGCCTGGTTCCCATTCTGATTCTGGTACTCGTGACTCTCTATCTCCAGTGCTACCCCTTCTTCGTCGTCATTATGCTCGTCGTCGTCCAAGTTTTCCGAGGACTCTGGAATATTGCTGATCGAAAGACGTGTTAGAAAGAGGAGCTCCGGTGGAAATATTCCGCGTGGCATCCGAGTAGAGAAACTTCTGCCTCCGGATCCCGCACCCGTACCTGTGGTGAGTCGTGACCTCCTAAATTGTGACGCTGTAGCTGAGTTCTGTTGACCTTCACCACCGCCTCCAGAACCACCACCACCGCCAGCCGTCGGCAAGTTTGCATTCGTTGACTGATTTCGTCTGTAGAAGTCTTGGCGGGTGAGAATTCCATTCACTTCAATTCCCGGATGCACCGTGGGCGACCTCTTCGTTCGGAAGCACTTTAGCCACTTGAGAGCCTCCAGTCGAAAATGTTCGTTCAACCAACAGTAAATGAAGGGGTTGTAGCAAGTACTCGACATGGCGATCATATGACAGATGAGAATTGCAGTCGAATTGTGTCGGACCAGGGTGAAATGAGTGAGGATGTGGTAGATGTTGATCGGAGCGAAGCAGACGGCAAAGAAAATAACAGTCAGCACAAGCATCTTGATTGTTGTACGCTTCCCCCGAGATTGGGCTTCCACTTGGCGAGGGGTTGTCGAACCTAGAAAAATTCCAGTTTCACCTAATATTCCAATATAGCATTATTGTTCTTGATGAATTCTACCTAATCCCGATGTTCGTTTCCCAAGTCGATGCATAATGGACACGTACGACACGGACGTGATTGCCAACGGTATCAAGTACTGAGTTAGAAAAGTCCCGATTGTCAGCCACTGACGAGATTCCAGACTCGTAAAATCCGCCAGACACCTCTTCACCACTCGCACAGTCAGAATCGGGACCACTTTGTGATGCAGGGCGTAGGGCAAAGCCAGGAGGCCGGAGAGTACCCATATAATGAGAACGAGGAGCGCCCCTTCTGAGCTTTTCATACGGCGGCCCAGCGGGTTCATGATGACTTGGTACCTGTCCAGGGCGATAGAGGCCATCGTGATCGAGGTGACGTACACAGACGTGACCTGCACGAAGGGAATCAGCTGGCAAAGGAACCAACCGAACGGCCACTCGGCGAGGACGACGCGGGAGATACTAAATGGGATATTTAGGCCGGCCATGAAAAGATCTGCCACCGCCAGGTTAGCGAGAAGGGCGTGTGTCAAAGTGTGAAGTCTTCTGCTTCGAATTACTAACTGCAATTAAAGAAAAACGACGTATACAAGTTGTTTAATTAGTCGCTGCACTCGATCTTCGTTCTACAACATCTCCAAGGGAAGGAAGATTGCTATTTCCAATGGTCAAATTGTCAAGTTCGTAAGCTCAAACATTCATCTTACCTCAACCACTAGGAAATTTCCAATGATGGCGATCACAGCGATGCAAATATACAGGCCGATGATAACAATGTGCTTGAGTGCCATGGAGCCGGTCTCCTCCGAGCTCATCAGATGGTTCAGGTTGTTGATGTCGTCGTCAGTGAGATTAAACTCAAAATCTTTCGACCCCATGCTCGGAAAGAGCATGTCGGGGTTAAGATCCAGGCCCAGATCGAGGTCCATGGGTCGGTACTTTTGCTGATCCAACAACCCTCCTGAAGCTATGCCACGTGCAACACCACCACCTGTGCCCGGGTTCAAGCTGATCTTAAGCGCTTGGATAAATTCGTTCAGATTTTGTTTCAGAATAAGGTCCGAATCACTTTCGACTGGTGTAGACGGAGGTGCACCGAGTCCGTACAAAGATCTCACATTGTCTGAAGCGCCGACACCTAACCTCAGACTTGGACCGGGAACCTGTCGCGAGTCCATCGAACTGGCCCTGGATGACGGGAAATGGAGTCTTACGAGGATCTCTTTGAGCTTCTCAATCAAGTACGTATCGGTAGACCCCATAATTACCTAACGTGGGTTTCGAGTGCCAGCCACACAGCTTCAGACTCAATTACAAGCTCCATTAGGGACGTCTGTCGTGCTCAACTTTCACGTGGACGTTAATCAAAGCGTTTACTGAAATTATCGAGACGAGGAGTCTGGACTCTTGAGAGATCACTTTGAGAATGTTGAACTGAGAACGGAGATCACTTGTCCGCTGAGTGCTTGTTGGAGAGAAAGTCATATTGACTCTAGAGCCTTTCATTTCCAAGCTTGAGCAAGAACTGGAACAAAGAGCCAATTGTGCGGGCCACTCACGAGCCTCTTGGTCGTTGCAGTATATTGGAAATGGAGCGATACATGGAAAGGAATCACGTCAGTTATAATAAATTTGCGATAATGAAAGGGACACATTCACTAGCGAGTCGCGAGCCGAGTTTCTCAATGCTTCCAGATTTTGATCACAAGGTCGTAAAATTCCTAATTTCAATTCTAAACCCTCCCGAAACCTGCTTGCATACAAATTGCAAGTTTCAACAGCCTGATAACACGGCATTTGGCTGCGTATCAATAAGATAGAATCAGCCACACTTCTGATCACAACCTCTTAGCGTCAAGTCCAAGTACAAAGTCAAGAGTCAAAAGCCCTCGTGTTGCGATGATGCCCTATAAATTCTGTTATAAAGATGAAACTGATAAAAACGAGCTGCATCCTCATTCAAATTCTTCCCAAAATATGTTTTCGAGCCGTTAGAAAGTACAGCCAATGTAAAGTGAAGAGGCAACTGAAGAGAACCATAAAACGAGTCAATTTAATAGGAGGAGGATCCAATCTGCTGCGAAACTCCTAAGTATGATTCTGGTATCCATCCAAACTAGCTAAGACGTTATCTGATCCCGAATCAGTGCAATGTTTCTCTTGGCTGGAAGGATGAGCTTCCAACCTCAGCAGCATCTTCATCTCAATTCCGTATGTTATATGGTCATCTTGGGATTATCACCGTCTTGGTTTAGCCTTATCGCATGCACGTGCTTGCAGAATTTTCGGCTCTCATCGAACAAACTTTTACTACCATTGCCATTCACCAGTCATTATTTACGATTCACCAGTCTTCAAACTTTTCTGATTGCATTGGCGCTTGACGTTCAAATGCAAAAATTTCATGGCATCTCGGAGGCTGCAAAGGAAGCCCGAACCGGGTTTGACACTATCCGAGAATGAATTAAAAAAGCGAGAAGTAAAATTGTTAAGTTTTGCTTTACGCAGCGGTCGCGCATCCTTCACCACGCACACCTGAACTGCTATGGCACTCGTGCATCCGAATTTGTCTTGAACAAATATGTACTTTTGCCATCCTCCTCGGTACCCTTATTTGAATGCGCACATTCGAATTTCCATACTCAATATAAGTAAAAATATCAGATGTAGAGGTGGGTCCACGAAAGGTACAGTTCGAGCCTGCGAAATTAAGTCTACTCATTCCATTGTCTCTACTGCAATGCCATGCCGTTTAATTACGAGGAAAATCAACATAGAATCCTGCAGTTCTGTTCGGTTGTTTCTCTGGACAATACGCCTACCTACAACGCAAAACATCTTGCTTAGCGTTCAACGATTCTTTGGTAAAAGAAAACCAAATTTAATTGGATTAAACTGCAACGGCAACTCAGAAAACAGAGTTCAAGGGCAAAAACAAAGACTCTGCTAGTGTGTGGCGCCCAGTCGGCGAAAAAGACAAGTAGGAACATTCAGGACCTTCACATATACTAATAGTGCTAGACAATGTTATAGCCTGTAGCAAACCAGAGCGAGTCGGTTTGATGGGAACATCTGGACGTGTGATAGATCCGTCGATGAATTTCATTGAATTTCTCTTGTAGTCTCAGCTTGCTTTGTTTTAACGATTCTACGGTAAAAGAAATCCAAACTCAATTTAGATTAAAATGCAACGGCAAGTCATGACTGCGGAAATAGAGTTCTTAGACAAAACCAAAATATGTTCCCACCAAAATCTGTTTTATTTTCTCTCGAAGCAATTATCTGGAGGTTTTAGTCACGCTTGTATTAGACCGCGGATGCGACTGCGATGATGTGACTGATCTCATCTCAGTCAATTTAAATTGGCGAGGTTTTGATAAACAATGACGAAGAAACTACGAAGAAAAATAAGAACGTTAACAAGTTGCCGCTCCTGCTGCTATGTCACGGGTTCAAGCATTTCGACCCGAAAAATTAATTGACGAGAAGAACCGAATTGCGAGAAATTTGATTAAAAATATAAAGCCTCTTGAGTCTTGTGCAAAATTGCGAAATTAAAGCTTGGATATCGATGCCGTGGGATGAAACCTCCGAATATTGGAATGCGATGAAGACGAAGCGTAAATGCAGCCAGGCTATAAAGATACGAGTTTGAAACTTTTGTTGGAAACATTAATTTATATGTTCGGGAGACTGGTGAAAAGATTCCCAGAAGAGATGCAAGAACACACGACAGCGTCTTGCTTCTTGCACGAAAGCTCATGGTCTGGCTTGAGCCAAGTCCACTGTACCCAGAGTACGGCGTTGAAAGGTAGAATTCATTCATTCATGCTTCATTGTACAAAATTTTTGCCATGAACGCCGAACTTTTCCTGTGTTTTACTGCACGACGTATGCTCATCAAATGATCAAATCCGTGAACTTGGAGTCCATGTCTTGGACTCTAGACGCTTCGATTGGATATTACGACTCGCTTCTTTTATGGAGAATAATGCGCAGTGAACTGAACAAATTTCAATAACACTTTGGTAAGGCGACTCGTCTCATCTCCTGTCGTACCATCACGGAACTTGATAACAAAGTAGAGCTGGAACCAAGCCTATTGTCTGCGCACGTAATTGATTAGCAGTGATTATCATGCCACCGAGCGGATGGAAGATTATGTGGGCGTGGTTTACTCTGGCAAGCAATTCGACCCAATTTATTGTCATTTCGCTCTGGTACATGATTAACCTAAATTCTGAGGCATTGATTCACAGTCCTTTTAGAAAGCAATGAATGACAAAAACAACACTGTGAATATAAAGATTTGACTATGGTTATTGTCTGGTTTCATTTATTAAAGAGCTGCTGACTCTGACTAGTCTGAGCTGCCAACTATGTTCGGGTCTTGACACCAAAATTGATTTTCACCACGTCGCCGAGTCCACCCTCGATGACATCTCCCTCCTTCACAGCAGACACTCCAGCCGGTGTACCCGTCAGAATCACGTCGTACGGTTCCAAGCGGAAGTATTGTGATATGTACGATATCAAGTAAGGAATAGTGAAAATCATGTCTTTTGTATTTCCACTTTGCTTGAGAGCGCCATTCACCTTGCACCACAGCTCAACATTATGAGGGTCAGGAATCGACGACTTGGGAATAAATTGGCTGACTGGGCAAGAAGTATCGAATGACTTGGCCATCTCCCACGGGTTGCCCTCCTTCCTGGCAATGTTCTACAGCAAAAATAAATACAAGTCTTGCATTAATACTATCACCATTAAGAAAATACAGCAATTAAGGATTTTGTTTATCCAATCTCACTTGAAAGTCACGAGCTGTCATATCCAGTGCCAGAACGTACCCAGCGACATGATCCATAGCTTTAGATTGTGCAATATCGCTTCCCTTTTCCCCAATAACAATCCCAAGCTCAATTTCATGATGCAGTGACGCGCAACCTTTCGGAATCTGGAATTTGGTAAAACCATCGACCATAATTGTACAGGAGACGATAATCTCCTTGCACTTAATTAATTAAGGCACACCGGACTCACCTTAATTGCCTCTCCTTGCACAATGTATGCCGAGGCTGGTTTCATGAACAGCAGCGGAGTCTCAGGAAGTTTATTTCCCAATTCGGCAGCGTGATCCCTACATTCACGAAACACAGGGTAGATAAATTCGTATCCATATCGCCAGCTGATTGATAACTAACAGGAACACTTACTTGTAATTTCGGCCTACCGCGACAATCTTCCGACCCAACTCCGTGAAGCGTGAGAAATTTGCTGCCATGATTTGGTTAACTTCTTTTATTTTCTTATCGACGATAACTGTCACACGGACACTAGTGATGACTAGACACTCAACTTCTTCAACTACAGTTTCTTGACGGGAACGGCTCACGTGCCCATGCCCTTGTACCTTGCTTAAGTTGAGTTGCTTGAATGTTGAGCCGCGAGAGTACAACAAGGAAGCATAAGGAAATTTCTCGAATTGAAATATCGTTTACATCGATTTTAAAAAAAATTCGTTGATCGCGTAATATTCCAGTAAAAATCGATTCTTGTGAACATTTCGTCAGTGAAGGTGTTATCAATATCTGTTTTCAGTCACGTCTAATTAATTACGCGACAGTGCAGGAAGTTAAATTCTTTTTTCGTCTGATCGGTAGAGTGGACAGAATGGACCGATCGAAAGTTAGTCGAAATCACCGTCGATCTAAATCCCGTTCTCGGTAAGTTCTTACAGAGACTAACAAATCTTGACAGGAAACTGCAATTAAAAACATTGCTCGCGTATTCTGGTGTTTCTTGCAGCTCCCGATCACCCCGAGATCGTCGAGGTCCACGTTCAAGATCACGAGATCGCCGAGCAAGAGAACGAGAGAGGGAACGAGACAAGTACAGACCGAGATCAAAGGACCGTGATCGAGGGGGGCGAGACAGATTCCAGCGGGACCGGTCGCGAGACAAATGGTAAGAGGCCTTTTAAGTGCACTATTTTTCTCAAAATTAAATTAAGCTTCACTTTCCAGGAATGACCGTAATCGTGATCGTCGGCGAAGATCTGTATCGAGAAGCCGAAGCCGTTCGCGTTCCCACGACCGTGATCGCAGCCGCAGAGAGAAGGAAAAAAATAAAGTCGAAGTGCCAGCCCCGAGGGAATTAACTGCAGAAGAAATGGAAGGCAAAACTGAAGAAGAAATCGCATTCATGAGATTGATGGGATTTAGTGACTTTTCTAGCACCAAAGGTCAACACGTGGAGGGAAATGGCGAGGGAGCTGTTCACCACACAATGCAACGCAAATATCGCCAATACATGAACCGGAAAGGCGGTTTCAATCGGCCCCTAGATTATGTCAATTAATATTTCACCAATAATTGTTCAGTAAGCAGTTAAACATCTGAGGGCAATTAGTATTATGTATTCAATCCATTTGTTTAATCTCCTAGTTTCGTAAATACTTTAAATATTTATTTGGATCCTTTCGTAATAATAAAACCTGCTTTGTTTAATTCAACGACGGTAGCCGCCACTGCCACCGCTTGTGGTGCTTTCGTACGATCCGTGTGTTGGAGCCGGGCGATAAGTGTGGTACGACGGTGTAGCATGCGTCGGATAACTGTGACTGTGGGGATAATAGCTTATTGCTGGGTAGCTGGCGTAGTGGTGGTGGGGGTATTGTGGAGCCGGTGCTGGCACGTAGTGTGGGACTGGATAATGGGGCTTTGGGTGGTAATGATGGGACGGTGGGTAGCCGTACGATGGTTTATAGGCCGGCTGGTGTTGGTGGTACACTGGGACATGGTGGTAATGAGCGTGGGCGGTAGGGTAGCCGTAGTGAGATTGGGCGTGGTGTCCGTGTCCATGCCCGTAGCCATGGCCATGTCCGTGCCCATGTCCGTAGCTGGGATATACTGGCGCCGGAACGTATCCGTAGTGGTGAGGATGCGACGGGTAGTATTGCGGACGATGGTAGGAGTGGTGGGGACCGTAACCGTGCCCATATCCAGACTCGGCCTTCTCCAGATCGTTTTTGACGTCAGAGTCAGAGTCGGCTGCGGGTTCAACCTGAACCTCCTTTTCTGTAATTCCACCGTCGGTGCCAGCTGCCGACGGACTGGTCGCCGTCACGACGGACACGGCGAAAAGGAGCATCCAAACCTGCAAAAGTTTAAAAGATAATCTGTACCGAAAGACCAAGAACACTGCTCCGCACTTACCGAGAACTTGATCATTGTTAATCACGGACGAATTTTTGAGAAACTGGTCTTAAGGTTGAGCCACGAAAATTGCAAAGCTAGATTGAAACCATGTTTGGCCATTTCGAGCAGGTTTTTATAGAAAAATGGACTGTCGTTAATTTGCAGCCGTGCTGGTTGCTGCAGTTTTACGATAATCTGCAGCATAAATCTCTGACCCTTCTCTTTTCCCCGTTACATTACTACACTGACTCGAGTAATGAAGTAATTTATGTTTACTCAGGTAATTAATGAAACGAGATGAATTAAAACTGTTACAGTTTTAAGGCGTTGTGATTCGATAAGCTTTCGTTCATTTAATTCATGTTCGTGCTTTTAGGTAACCATGCTTTCAAGCGTTTAACCAATATTGCTTTGATTGTTGTGAGTAGCGACGTTGTCTTGTTAGGCCGTCAACGCGATCCAACGCTGAAGAAATTGCAAGTTGTCTTACGTTTCGATCATATTTTGACAATGAATGGAAGATCGTGACGAATAATTCATAATCTTGAGTTGAGACTCGAGCGCTCGGAAAGTGCGATTTATTGCAAAATTCTCTGATATCATCATGGCGTAATCTCGGCTAGACGTAATTTAAAGTGCGACTGTTTCATATCTTTCGGTAATTGCGTATCCGTCCGTGCAAACGGGAAATTCGGACTTCGGACCGGGGATCCGACAATTTCGGGGTTCACAAACTCATAACTGTCATGTCGCAGAATGACAAAAGCAAGGTCTTAATTTTTCAAGCTCGTTATGGCATGGCAAGCAAATAACCATTTGAAGCCAGAATTAACTTCCTTTCATTTGGCATTGTTTCATAAATAAAGTGTTTGAGGATTTCATAATCCAGCCTGTTTGCAACACTTGCATGTGAGAAGTAAAATTATCGATTTGAGAACGAGAAATGCGTCGTCGGTCGTAGTCAATTGTTAACGGCCTCCACGTCTGATGTCGTATGAACTAGTTTGTTTTTATTACGTGTGTGGCCTAGTCTAGACAGCTCACCGTTGGTCCTTCGTCTACCGGACGCGTAACGCAATGTAACATGGTCTCACGCGATGAAATCGAAAGCAATGAATTTATTATAAAACGTAATCTCGGCCTCATTGCTAATTCGCTGTGACGTGAAGATTGATGACCGAATTCACCTCAGTTCAGATTCGAGTTGGTGACAGCTTACGAGAAGCATTGATTCTGCAAAATTTTAAACAATTTCCGGTCAACTGAAGGGAACGAGAACCGTATTTGAACATTGCAATTTGCAACTGGTCGATCTGAAAATGGGAGATAAGAAGGAGATGGAAGTAGACGACACGCCAGGCTTGATGTACTTCAGGAACCCCCACACCATCGTGACATCCAAGACCAAGGTACCAGTAGGAGAGACTATGGTGACCTGCCCGTACAATGAGGCCCACATCACATCGTAAGTTACCTACCAGTTAATTGGGGTTACTTGACGACAGGACGAATTTTCGGCTGATGACAGTCATCCATGTTCTGTTTCAGGATAACCAAATGCCTCATGCATTTCACAAACTGTCGCAAAAAGTATTTGAAGAAGCTGAAGAATCCAGAAGACTGCAAGATCCACGTCTGCAAGTACGATACCGCTCATCATATCCATGAAAGAGACCACATCCAGCATCTGCTCGAGTGCCCGAAGCGAAACCTGCGAGATGACATGCGTGAAAGGCATGTGGCTGGAGTTAAAGTCCCTGGCTTGGGACCAGGTAGAAGTAAGTCACAACAAGAATATCCTTTGTAAGTCACGTGACTCTAAAATTGATGCCGCACTACATGCAATCTTTTACAGTGGTCAGAACTCGAGCAAGAGGATACGAGTTTGGAGGTGTACGCCGTCCCAAAATCAAGAAAATCAGTTTGGGCCAAACTGATGGAGAGGAAGGCGGTGAGGAGCAAGATGACAGTGAATACGACTGGGAGACTGACACTCAACAGAGTCAAGATCAAGAAGAAGGCGTCTTTGCTATTGGTGTTCAGCACCCAAAAAACGGTGTGCTTAACGGTTGGAAACAGCAGTCCTTCCGCACTCCGGATCCAAGTCCACCCAAAGATGTGATGGAGGTTGAAAAAATCGACTACTATGCCGACTTTGATAAAAAGTATCCACACCATAAGCCTTACAATGCTTCGCCTCCATTCTGGACTACAAAGGACGAAGAAACTTTATCTACGACTGAACTGAATTCATCCGATTTTCTATCAGACGTCGGGTCGGACTTTGGCTCATCATTGTCATCATGGAGCGGAAGGGAAAAATTGTACCTGGGCCTTCGGGATCCCGATGGTTATGCGTCTAGCACCATTACGATCTCGAGCTTCTACAGTGGGTCGGACGGAGAGCTGAGCAGCGGCACGGGCGCAAGCAGCGGCAACGAGGCAGACTCTGAGTCTGATTCGACTTTATGTCAATGATCGATTAACTGCCTCAAAAACAAGAGTGTAAGTGCGGCGTCTAGTTTAATTAAATACACTTACGAGCGTCAGACAATAATTAAATGTTCACACTATACAAGCAACATGACAATTAGACAGGAATTAAATAAATCAAACTGCAAAACGCAAATGTGATTTGTGTACAAATAAAACTTCATTTTAATTTTAAGCACAGCTTCCGCCGCCGAAACACAAAGTTAGACTAAAACTTGGCAAGCTGACAATTGCGATTGGACATTGTGTAACTCATGCTGCTGGCAGGGCGCAGGGACGGCCATCGAATTCCGCCGTGTTTGGTATGGCTTCGAGATTTCTTCTCTGACGCTTCCGACCGCAAGTCATCCGGAGGAGTCCAGTCCGGCAGCAGAGTATTTTCCGAGTAGTTTGACCTGCGGAGTCCGGGATTCATCTCCGGCACTTCGATGGGCGAGTACACATTCGCGGTGCTCGTGGCTCGTTGCAGCGAGAGACGCACCGGTTTCGTGGGTGGCTCAGGCTTGACACAACTACCGGCATTGCTAGCACACAGATTGTTGTTGTTCGATGAGGACTTCGATAGCTTCTTGGATTCGGACGAACGCTTCTTAAAGTACCCGTTTTCAGTGCTGTGATGTCGTGAAGATTCGACTGAGCAGACTGAGCGCGAGTCGCTGGTTGTGGCGCGGCGAAATGTTTCCCAAAGCCTCGTCTTGAGTGGGTGACGGGTCTCGGAGCTCCTGAAACAGAAAACAGAGTTAAATTTGTCTCACTGAATGAATTATTACTGTCAAATATTAATCAGCTTACTTTGCCGTAGTTGATGCAACGCTTGTCGGGCTGTTTGACCGGTAATATTTTTCATTTGTGGGTTTGGATGGTTCAGCAACGATGGCGCGTCGATTTCCTTTCTGAAACACGGTCACGGACTGCGGGTACTGCGCTGCCTGCATGTCCTTCTTGTGCAGCAGGTCGGTCACCTGCTCCTCGAGATACGAGATGCGGTGCTTGAGGCGCACCGACTCTGTGCGCAGGTTGTCACGCTCTTTCACAATTTTGTCAGAAATATTCCGGAACTTCTCAGTCTCGTCCTCCCACAACTTGTGCTCCTTCTGCAGCTTTTGACAAAGGAGGTGAAGTTCACGTTTCTCGATGTTGACCTGCTCCAATTTGTTGGAGACGAGGGCGAGCTCCTCTTTCAGCATCTGAAGCAGAAAATAGCTGTTTAAGATCTACACATACTTGCAAACCAATGAAGCATGGTTAAGCAACACATACGTGAACTTCTTTGTTGGGGACACGTGGAGGAGGAGGAGGCGGCGGAGCCCGCATGATAACAAGCCGAAGCGGGTGCGAGCCCATGCTCCCATCACCGTGCAAGTGTCCAAATTCGTCGCCACCATTTCCACTGTGACTGGAGTTGCTGCCCCCAGAATGACTCTCCGCGTCGTCAGCCCAGAATTCATCCACGCGATTCACGCCTTTGGAAATGACCATTGTGCCGTTGATTTCGACGATCCGATCTCCGCGTCTCAGCGTCTTAATGTCCTCTCGCGTCCACGTGACGTACGTGCCAACACGGTCCTCGCGTTTCCCAACGTGGAAAGAGGGCTTCTGAGCGTCGTACATGACTTCAAATGAGTGAAGTCCGACGTACGAGTTCTCTGGCATTGACCTGACAGTAAGAAATTGCATCATTAGTATCAGGCATCATGTGCGGGTCTTAATTCGTTAATGAAAACTCGCGCTGTGATGAGATTTATCAAAATCGTGACATAATCAATCAAAACACGGCAGACGGCAATGAGAGAGAAAAGTGAAACGGCCAGCAAGATCAGTTTTTGTGAATACGACTGTGAATCGGGTTCAAGTTCCTGATTACAAGTCATTGTTGTAAAAGTCGGTTGGACCACATTGAATGTGCACGGACGGCGCAGCGAGGAATCAAGCAGGCCAGTTTTTATGTCATCCAAAAGTCGAAGCAAGTTGGGCCCAGAGTCAGAGTTCATGTTTGATGACGATGACACTCGGCCACATAATCAGTGATCGGTAATCTTAAACCACGTAATTTCTCAAGAAATGGCAATTGGTCGTGGCGATGGCAGGCAATGGCAAAATTAATAGACTGAATTCCGTCTGAAAGCAGGTTCTTGCAAAATACTTTTTTCTGTCAAACTTAAGCCTCAAACCAGTTTGATTTTATGCGGTCCGCAACAATTAATAATTATTAATGAGGGCCAGCTCAGCACGGCCCAGAGTCCGAGCCCGGGCTGAGCTCGTAAACTGGCACTGGGAAGGAAATAACTCATTTTTATGGAGCCGTTGAGTTACGCGTACAAGACGCTGTCGCTATTTTACTGTCTTGTTCTCTCGCAGCAGCCAATTTGTTCTGAAGGTATGCAACATCATTTGCGGCCGCCAGGTCAATACAAAAATGCCTAACATTCGGATAAGGTCATTTAATTTAATAATTCAAGAGTAAACAACTCTTGACACTTGACTCTCACATTTTGGGTTTGAGCGTGGAATTCAATTATGCGGATGGAATTAAAAGTTATGGTCAAAAGAGATTACACGCGAAATTTATTAAAAATTTCCCTGAAGCCAAATTCCAAAACCAAATTCGTGATATTTCGCATTTTCGTCCGTTTTTATGAGTTTTGCCTGATAAAATGCAAAACACCGTCTCAGAAACAACTGGCTGTCAATTATTCACTTTTCTGATGGAATTTGGCAGCCTAATCACCATCCTTAGCATCGGACGAAATTAATTCGTGGCTACAACTCGATCATAAGTCATCTATCAGATGAACTCGCGTACTGCGTTGCTGGTGCAGCAAGCAGACAGCATCATATATTGATGATGAGTTGAAAAACTAGTCTCAACTCTCAAACCTCACCGAACACCAAACTCTTACATTCACCAATTCCTCATTCATCTATTGTCTGTGCAGATTCGCAATGATTGTATGCGTGCATGTGTGCATGCAAAGGAGAAAGATGAAAGATGAGCAAAAAGCAAATAAATTAGTCACAAATACTAAAAACGATTTGGAAAAAATTGAACACAAAACTTGAATGCTGGCACGCTGAAATTAAAATGAATGAGTCTACATTTCGTAATTCGTTTTTCGCATTATGCCAATTTCACATGTTTCGGTCGCCGCGGAGCTGTACTTTGAATGCAGCTTGTGCTCTTTTGCGCAGCTATTGAACCCGAACTAATGGGATGTAATGTGCGGTGCCGCAGTTCACAAAATTTTCTCAGACTTTCTTGCGCCGCATGAGAACATCTTCGTGGTCGGGCCGCCCTGTCATTAAATATTGATTCTGCTATCTGCAACCGCTGCCAAGAATCAGTCACAGCATGCCTAATGCGATGCTAATTGGTGTTGTTTCTGAGGTAGTGCTCGGATTGCGTGTAATCTAACATCGTGGCAAGTCCACGTACTCGGTCTGAAACGTTTCGAGCCCAAACATGTAAAGTCCGAAATTTGCATTGACATTGCAATTTGAAGGCTGAAATTTATTGGGCGAGATTTCTGCATTTGAATTTCAAATGACACCCTTTGACAATTTGACTTTCTGTCGCTCAACTCGGCTCTTGACTGTGTTGCCTCTTTTGATTTATTGTGTGACTCGTAATTATTCGCTTATCTTTGATCGTGTGCACGTTTCTCATGTTTTCCGCCAAACGCGAATAAATATGGGACAAAGAGTATGTACCCTGCATGAGCATACAGTGTGTATGAACTAGTCAATGAATCGTGGACAGCGGACAGTGCCGAACGTGATGCAGAGATACGCGATAAGGAAATAGCCGTGTAGCATTGAAAGAGTGGTTAACTACGCGCAATTAACAAATTACGGCCAAGGAAATTGGCAAAACTCCCAGAACAACAGCGAATGACCAAATGGTCAACTTACATGAACAGCGAATTCTCGTTGAGCTTCTGAAACGCGTCGTTGTCGTCGAGGATCGTATGCAGGTTGCGTCGCTCTTCCTGCAGATTCATGAGGTTGAGCTCCTCGCGCTCCAACTCGTACTCGAGCTCGGCCTGTTGAATACGGACGTCGATGTTGCTAAAATTGCAATTAGTTGCAGGAAATTGTATCATTTACATTGTCCCACTTGCAAGAATTTTGAACAAGAACAGAATTTTGATCTGGCCACTTACTCAGAAGGGTCAAGTCTTTCTAGTCGATGATTGATCCGCTTAATCTCAGCTCGCTTGACCTCCATGTCCTTGTCCAGCTGGGCGAGACGCTCTTCAGCCGCTTTGCGCTCGCTCTCGCTCAGAATCCGGAGGGAGACGACTCCGCTGTCTGTGGACGTGATGGACCCGTGCACCAGCCTTCGTTTGGAGAGCTTCCGGAGTTGGGCTTGCAAACTAGCAGGTGTAGAAAATATCAACATAAGATTGAAATTGTCGTTAGTCATTAAATATTTGCGATGGTATATCTGAATTGAATGAAAGGGAAAGCGCATACGCTTGTGCTTGTGTTCCAATTAACAAACTGATTAACTTTTCATTTCAAAGTCATGACTCGTACTTTTGAGTCGGTGCGTGAACGCTGTCGTCGTGGTCATGCATGAATAGACTTAATTTCATTATAAATCGAGATCTGTCGCTTTCACATCCGTGCGCCGCCTTTACCGCGTTTGAAGTTTGATCTTTACTGTCCATTGAATTTACGATCTGCGTGTTGAGCATTTCGACCTGGCGTTTAAACCTCGAACACTCAGCTGACTTTCTCAAGATCCATTTCGATTTCGATGTCAGCATTCATAATGAGCAGGTACATTGGTACAAGTGCATAGCTTCTAAACATTATAGGCGACACAGCACAGTTGGACTGTGGTTCACTTGCAATTTCGTGTCGAATTACGACAGAAGCCCTTTTCAACTTTTTTTGTGCACCTTTGTACAACTGCAATTGTGACCAGTCACGTTCCACCACCAAAACAATATCAATACAATTGTAATGGTATTGAATAAACGTTAAAGAGCTTAATTGCCTTCTAATTTCTTACATACGTTGATAGAAACTATCATTTCCAGCAGGCTTTGAGAAGACAGGGTAAAGGGCTGACTTATATTAGCGAAAGTTGACAACCGCTTACTTGAGTATGAGATGCTCCTTGTCTTTGACGCTCTGTCTCAAAACTTCGAGTTCCTTGTAATGGTGAATATCTTTATGTGAATGGGAATGGTGATGACTGCTGTTCAGATTCACGCTGCCACCGCCGCCGCTTCCTCCACCGCTGCAGTTACCATTCGTGATTGTGGATGCAGACACGTTGTGGGCTGAGTGCAAGGACCGCGTCCCACTCGATTTGTACCCGTTTCGCCGACGAGGGAGCCCCTGAAGGTTAGACAGGGACACTTCGATGCTGGCCATCTGCGCAAGAAGCGAACACAACATAAGGAAATGAGAATTCATGTCAATCTTTCAATTTCAATTGGCAGTGAATAGCAAATCGTGTAATCTCTGACATAATGAACTGCTTCAGACTTCTGAATTCCTGCTGCAGAGATTACGCAACTGCCTTGCGTGCGTTCTGCCCCTTTTGGGCTAATGTACTCATTAACGACAACGACACGCAAAAATGCCAATAGTCAGAATGCCAAGTCTTCCTACAACTGCAACGTGCACAGAAGCGAAGACAAGACATTAATATTCAGACTCCGTTCGCCAATAATGATGAGCCAGAAGCAATGAGCATCAAAGGTGACAAAACAAGAAATGGCATAACGAGATCATCGACCACCGCCGCACAGCGCGAGCGCAACGCATTCACGCATCGTCGATTGCAATCTCGCGTCTCACAGGTTAATCTCCGAACAAGAGCCAGAGAAAAGTCAGTATTTACTTTAGTCTTCTCAAGCTAATCTTGAATAGACATATGCATGGAGTTAATTAACACGAGGAATTATCATCGACTTTTGTCACAGAATGTAAACAATTGCACGCAAGGAGATTCCTGATGGCTAAAGCCCAAGTAGAATCTGTTTGTTTATCCTTAATTGCGTATTCTAATTGCATCCGCTGATAAAATGTAAATTACTCGCGGCTTAGCACACCACATTTGACAATGGAAAGTGAATTAAGGCCAGCCTGGCCGTTGTAATTATAACTTACTTTCGCTTCGAGGGTTTCCAATTGCAGCATTCTGGCCGGTTCGAGGATGACAGACTGAGGACGTGAGACGGGCTGCTGCTGTTGCTGCGGCTGCGAGTCGCTGGCTGCTAATGCAGTCTGAAATGAAGAACAAAAACGAAATTAAAATCAAAATTGAGGAAATTGCATCACGCCACAAAGATGAATTGACTTAATTTCTGAGAGATGAATTTCGAAAATGAAAGAATTACGACCAAAATGAATCCTTACAATGCCATGCGCAATGCACAATTACAAAGTGTGGCGAATTCCTTCGCTTGCTCACGCTCACATGCAGGCTGACGTGAATTTTTTGGGAATCTCACGTAAAAGTGTTTGATTTCTTGATTTGCACACCGCAGTAGCAATAAATAATCATGAATGCCAGCTCATTAATTTATTACTAAACTACTGCATTGCGGCCTAACTTATGAACACGTACAAAGAAATTCCACTTTCACGAAAACCCAAACGCACTGCACGCTGAAGTTGTGCAAAGACACGACGAGTGCGGTGGCTGTCCGCTTCATTGTTCCTCCAAATTCACACTCACGAGTGAGCCAACCGGCCACGGGCTCGGCTCGATTGTTGATTATTTCTTGTCTCCTGCGTACGCACACAAGAATTTAAATAGCCGTCAGGCTGAAGATGTTTCCAAATGAAAAACATCCTTTTGATTATTGACTTTGCACTAAAACTGCACCAAGAAAGTACGAAAGTGAATGTTATCACTAATATCATTAAACTCGCGAGTCGCGAATCTTGTGCGAGGTATTGGTAAATCATCATCATCTCAAGGCTGTAATGATAATGGCAGTGGTAATTATTCGAAGTGAAAAATTGAAAAAAAAGTTCTCGATCAATAATCATCTCGCAAGGCGCAATTTGGCACTTTCAGTGTATAATTTTCACCATCGTGCGAGAATCAAGAGTCGATAATGAAAATGATGAACTGCTCCGGTTATTTTATCGAGTTGCGCACCAAACGGTAATAAATTACGGGTAACGAAATAATTATGGAGAGTCAAGAGCAAGTTGATTGGATTTTTCGTCAGCTGAGACCAAGAGGCAAAGTTTTGCAATTGCAAATTTGACGTACGCGTACGAATTACGGATAATGGCAAGAGTGAATGTGAATTTGAATTCTGTGGAACTTGTAATTAACTCCGTGCGTGTATGCACAAGGGACGCTGATGTAATCATCTCTTCTAATCTCGATTATCGATCGGTGCTTTCAAATTGCTTTGGACCGTTTACAAAAATCATCTCTGGCTTTAGCAGCTCGAAATTCGAAATTCGTGCGGCCATTGTTTTGTTTTATCGTATGGCAAGAACAAGAATCAAGACAACAACGCAAGAATGTGGGAACGCGCTGATTTTCGTAGTCGTCAAGTGTCGTAACTCGTAACCTCGGCGGAGCAACCTTACGCACATGAATAATTCGAGAAGAGTTGCAGGTTGAATTGGGGAAGATGCTCGGAGCAATCATCATTACAATTCCTACTCATACGGTCACGTTCACGTTTGCGTTTGCATTCGTCGGAATTTGAGAATGCCAGGATTATTATTACAATTACGACACATTGCGTTGTTGAGATTCAAATTACAATCATTTGTCATGAGCTCAAGACTCGCATGTCGAGTTCGTGAAGAGTTTGCGTTCGCCGTTCGCGTCTGGCGTTAAACAATGGAGCCGAAGATCCTCAAGCTCAAATTCTTGCGCATTGTTTTCCTTTCGCTGAGTCTAACTCCAAGTCAAGACGGTGATTACATAATCGTAATTGTGAGTGAATTACCAATACGAATTACAAATGGCCTGCGAGGGCACGGCACAGTAGGGCTGGGCCTTTGTAATGTAAGGTTTCAATTCAAATGGCGCAGTCGTTGACTCAAAGAATCAATTTTATGACTTGTGTTATTTTAAGAGGCTTCTGCTGTGAGGTCGCGTCGAGCGCACGCGTGTGTGTGTGGGTCTTACAATCACAGTCGCTCAATTAAGATTTGTTTTAACAATATTGTTGTTTCGATCCCTCAATCAAGCGTCAAGTCTCTTGAACGCCCAGCGTCACATCTATTCATCGAACTAATGCGAGGAATTTGATTTTGTTTTAAAAGTGAAATCTCAAGAATAAAATTCAGGCAGACGGGCCACAAAGAATGAAGACGTTTGCCCACTTCAAATATGGCCTTTAATAACTCCAAACAGACTCTAAACTACTTTGGAATTCTTCGTCGTGTTCATTTTGGTATTCGAATTTCATTGTGCTACAAAGGCTGAAATTAATTGAAACGAGAAGCGGCCAACAAGTTTCCAAAAAAGTCTTGGCATTGCGCTACATTAATCAAATGCGAGTACCAAGTTGGGCTTACCATTGAATCGAATAAAAGAGGATTTAATTCTCGGCTGTGGCTTCGGCTGCCAGGCAACCGCATTGCATCAAGATTTTATTCGCCCACCTGTCTTATTATCGCTGTTAAAACGTAGTTTCACTTTTTCAAGTATCGTCTTCCTTTTCCCGTCACTGTCAAACTCACAGCCACAAAATCAAAGTGGAGCAAGCCAGAAACTTTGCAACTTTGCATCGCCTCGCTTTTATTCAGCTTCAGCCCCCACTTTGCCATTTCTTCTTCATTTTGTCCGTGATTGCGTCACAAGTTTTGCTAGGCTCAAATGACAAAAGCCAAAAGTTAGTTGTCAATTGCCGTGAACTTTCTGGATACAATTTGAGTGACCTCTTTCGCATCGGCGCGTGCGAAAACGAATTGGCATTCAAAACTCGTTTTAATTCTTTGTCGTTTCTCGTTGAGGCATCTGGAGACCAAACTCGTGAGTTCTGACTTTTGATTAGTTTGGCCTCCTTAAACTTCATTCCGAATTTTGCATGGGTTTTGTATTTGTCGTGCCTCACTTGCGAATATTGTTATTTATTTTCAATTGTACCAGCGAACTGCAAATACAAAATAAATTCAAGGCGGTGTGGGAAACGAAATCTTTAATATTGTTATTATGCATAAAGTACAATGAGTGAATAAATCATTCCACTCCACGCCACCGTACTAATTTTAATGCATGCAAACCATGTGCGTGGAAAATGGTTGACTATAATCTACAAGCTATAAGCATATTCATAAAAATTGGCTTCTTGCAAAGACACACAAGCACAATACAGGCATGGCACAAGGAAATGAGTCTTCCGGACTAAATTTGCCTTTCTCATGCCACAAAAGTCCTCGTTGTTCAGAACCCAAGATGAGTACGTGTTTTTATGTGCCTGCGTGTTTGTACATCTTTGTTAATTTTTTGGCAGACTTTTCACCTACTTTACCAATGGCAAAGACTTTATGCTCCTTTACTCTGGCTGCCTAGAATCAGAATCAGAATCTAGTTCAATAATCCGTAGACCTTTTCATGTGCCCGTACATTTGCAAGTGCTCGGGCAATGCAGTTAATCTCGTGAGCTTTTATTTCTGTTTTTGTAAAACTGCATTCTGCATTCGTACTAATTCTGCTGTCGCTGTGCTTATCGTTGCTTTAAATCATTTCTCTCAATTGCTCTTGTGTGCTGCGTTAATAGTGCAGTGGTAATAAAAATATATGCACTCGCTGAACTCAAAATTCAAGCTCAGTACATCTGCGTTCCGCAGATGTACGTCTCTCCATGCGCGTACTGCCTCATTTACTACGTGCCACAGCTCGATCTTATTTATTAGAACTCAAAGGTCCAAGCGCACGAGCAAAAGCACCGATGTGGATATGCTTTTGTTCATAGGAAATGTTCGTATAAAGTTTTCGTATCTCGCACAAATCTCATTTTTATCACTTATTAATTACTTTTTTTTATGGGGAAACGAGTTCAGACTGAGAATTCTGGTCTGACGGCTGCAAAAGTCTTGCTGGACCAAAAGCACAGGAAATTGGAGTCAGAATGAATGTCAGTGTCGGAACAAGACTCCCGTTACGAAAATAAAATGTATGCGTCAGGCGAGGCTCACGGCGGAACAGCGGTCGGCGGGTGGCCAGCATTCAGAAGTTGTTTGACTCACGAACGACCAAGATCATGATCAAATGATCAACTCAACGTCAACGTCAAAGTCGCCTTTGTAGTTTTAACAGTACCGTACGAGCTATACGGCTTCAGGTTTTAGTAAAAACGTGCACGGCAAATACAACACCCACCAAGCCACGAATGAATTAATGAAATGACGCCTGACCGTATTCATAATTCCGATTCATTGGCAAAAATCACGCCGCGAAAAATTGTTTTACACAACGGAATGCAAATTTATGCTTGTGCTGTTATGTGATACTCCCGCGTCCTGGTAATAATTATCTCTTTAGGAAGCGTGTGCCTGCAAAAATGCGAAAATGCAAATTTGCGAGTCGCGAATCGTAAATTGTGGCTTACATTCCCAATTGCGGGGTTCCTCAGGTTTTGGAAAAGGATTATTATCGGAATATTTCGCATGGCAATGCAAATTGCACAATTAATTCAGGTTCAGAAGAGTTTGTTGACTTGACTCGTGCAATGTGCAACACGGCGCAGTAAAGGCTTGGTCCGTCCGTTATTTGATCAGGCTGCCAATTAATGTATCAATGAGGGAGGGAGATGAATGAAGCATGAGACAAAGTCAAGTTTTGTTTTTCATCCCATCATTCAATCTCTGAATCTCTGCTGTGCATTTACCAGCGCTAACAAGAAAATTTAATTTTCTTGCTCGGCCGAGAAGGAATGAAATTAAGGAAGTGTGAAATTAATCTTGCACTGCCTTGAGCTGCGGTTTCTATTGTAGTTGTTACGCACCACATGTTTGTGGAAGAGCAAGGCGAGCAATAAGCCATAAATTCCAACTTCGGCTCGGCACTCGGCGGTGCTGTGTTGATTACAAAAAGCCGAATGTGTTTTGCATTTGTAGTACGATCGTCGTGTGAGAAATTACACATTTTTATGAGTACATGGATTCCGTTCCAATTCGAAGCCAAGACTCTAGATTCGACTCGACTCTTTTGTCAACAAAATGCTGAAACATGTGGCTAGAATTGGCATAAGAATAAGAAACAAGGAATCGAACCGACGCCGGCGACTTGGTCGAGAGAGGAGGAAATACAAAGCAGAGAAATTAGTTCACGGTGCAATCTTACAATCCAAAACCAAAGTGTAAAATTCCAATATTAAATTACAGCGGCGAATATTAAAGGACTCTTTGACCTACCAAAGACACAGAACGTGGGCCTAGAGCTTCTTTGTCCGTCGACGGAGTGGCCGAAGTGGCATCCAAATTAGCAGCTGAACGGTGATCCTGGTTGTTATTCTTAGCGTCAATGTCGATGTCTCGCTTCGTGTAAAAGTCAGCACACGAATTTGTGCTTTTCTTCGATGCCCTGAAAATCAGAAACGACAGCACAATATGAAATCCGATTATGTCTCGAATCGCGTGTGAGATGTGCATGAGTCAAATTTCACTTTTTAATTATGATGGACCCAAATGCAAATGCAAATACATGCGACCACAGCCTCATTTTATGTGCATAATAACACGTCGGTCGACGCGTTTCGTACTCAATTCCATTTAGCAGCATTGTTCTTGAAAATGAAATGAAAATACGCAAAATCACTCTCGTACGTGCAGTTAATTGACATAGGAGATGAAGGAGAAGGTTTTAAGCTCTTAAGCATCTTATACGCCAATGCCAACGACGACAATGAAGATGACATTACAGTTTACAATCACAGTAAGCCAGCCAAGCCACAATTACAGAATTGAGAATTACGAACCTGACGAGCTTAACTTGAACTCAAACGAATGCACTTGCGTGTGCGTGATCAGATTGTTTGCGGATTAAAATTAGTCTCGTCGCACTTGTGGCAAAAATTGCCTGTTCACGGATTAAGTCAACGAAGAGTCAAGATTCTCAGATGCACTTGCACAGGCGTGTGGTTTAACACACTGAACTGTTTCGCTTTGTGCACGCGTGCCTAGATCGCTGATCAGCAGGAGAAGGGGATTAGTTGACAATTATTTGACAGCCGAGAGACGCAGGCCCATAACCATTTGTCTTGTCGCTGCACAGCACTAACGCTTCGCTTGTTCAGGAAGATTTTCGCATAAAAAACTTCCAGTTTTAGACTGAACACTGGAAACGTCTTCCCATTTACGACTTGAACGACACAAACAAAAAAACAATGGCTATCGCAGTCCAAATGGAGAAAGAGAAACTGGTGCGTGCGCGTGGAGCGTGTTGCTCGTTCAAGACTCGGCGTGCGAATGAAAATGAAGAAAAGTCAGCCGAGACTTCTCTGATGTTCAAGACTCAAGAGGCTCATGAATAAGAAGAAACCTGCTGCTTGCCTGTAGCCAACGTCTAACACTGCTGAGACGCGCAGACAGAGAATTTCTTGAGGTCTGCATATTACGAACAATTTATGGTATTGTTGCTGTTTCTGTTTCCCTTTCACAAGGCTGAGGCTTAAACCTAAAGTAAAGATTTGTATTTTGTATCAACAACAGCAATTCGAAGCGAGATGAGCAAGATGAAGATGAAGAAGAGACTCTTGAAGCCATTAAGCGGATACGTCGCACGGCACGGCACTGCAAGAAGGGTTGAATCAGTTGGTGCTGGTGAAGTACCAAACGAGATTTGGTGTTCGCGTTCATTATTAATGTCCATCTGCTCGTCCGTCCGTCGCGGATCGAAACCGTGCGTAATATTATTGCATTTCATTAATTCAAAATTCAACAACTTATGCCAATGCCAATGTCAATGCCGCGCCGAGAAGGCCGCATTCGCGTCGTGTCTTGCGTCCGTCTCAGGAATGTGCTGGATTTTGAGGAACCTGTTTCTGCTTCGGCCGTGCGTTCTCGTTTTTTCTCTTTTTCTTGCATTTTACAAAATGACTTGCTGCAATCTCCGTCCGGATCGCTTCAACTTTGCACTTGGATTGGGGTCCGCGGGTCTCGCTTGGGTTTGAGTGCTTATTTGTACGAAGTTGACGGCGACTCGGCGGAGGGTGCACGGCGAAGATGAATCGAGACAAAATATGCGCATTACAACTCAAAGTGCATGAAAAAATGTGAAATTTGTACAGAGACACGAATGTGAACACGAGAGCAGAATTCCTGTGCACCGACGCTGCTATGACCTCGCAACCATTTGATCCTTTCCGTTGACTCTTCTTCTGAGATTTGAACAAATGTAAAGAAAATGTCAGTCAAGACATCCCAGGACGGAGTGAGTAAAAAGAAACAAGCAGCGCACGGCAGAACTTTGTCCTAATCTGTTCAAGATTACTCAACAACTGAAGGCAATGCAAGGGTTGAACGTTGAAGTTTGTACAAATGTGTTCGAGAGTTCGAGTCTCCCTGCGCTGTCTACGATTTCGAATTGATGAAGATGTACGGAATAATTAATCTAGTTTATCCAGCCTCAAGCTCTTGCCTGAGTCACACTCATCGTGTAGGACGCCGTGACAAAAATAAGGAAAGGACGTCAAGACACGAAGAGGCAGATGATCAATCGTGTGAATAAATGAATGATCACTTGCCGCACTTGAATGAATGACAAAACGCGCCGTACGTACTGGAGGAAGATCTGCATGTGACCAAGTAACGCGAAACCAGAAATGTCCATTTCAAGAATAAAAATGAAGACGAACATGAAGCCCAAAATTGAAATGACCTTTACACAACCGTTGATTCCGCATTTACAAACGTGGGCGCATCCCCCTGACTTTGACGAGCAAATGTATGCCAGGCGCCATGTCAACTGTCAACTGCCAGAGACCCACGACTTGATTAGCGTCATCTAAGTACAGAATTCGAGGCTCAAATTCATTAAAATTAAACGAAAAGGAATTGAATTTGGTCCACTTTTCCTGCCAACGTAGTGCCTTAGCGCCTGACGCTTGATTTCCCTTTCGGCTAATTGCCATCAAATGACTGAGTTCATTAAGAAATTGCGCTTCTGGACTCTGTGCTCGATGTCAATTATCTCGCAATCGTGTTTCACTATCGCTATCGCGCATATTCCCAGCCGTAGTTAATTATGATTGCAATTTCTGCACTGCTCGCACGCATTGCTCTGTTGTGGGCGATCGGTATCACCTGCACGAGGTCAACTCGGTGAACTTTAGTGGCAGCAGGGAGTCATTAAAAGCTGAACTTTCATGTAGCACATTATTTTTAAAGCGGCGACATGCTTTTAATCACAACAACCTGTTTTTTATTCTCAGCTGCGGTTCTTCGGTACCTTTTGCTTTTACGTGTGCACCTTGTTGCAAAAAATAATTACAATTTGTACTCACTCGCCGCTCTGTTTTGGCTTTCTTAACCTTTTGCCCGTGGATCGCACTTCCGTTGTAGTAATTTGCTTGCGTTTGGCGAATGCGAATGAATGACGGCTTCCTAATTACCGTGATTGCTTTGATGGGATCGTCACCCCAACCGCGCGCAATGATAAGAAGTAAGTTATTTTGACGTTAATGCAGAATTACAAATTATAATTGCGAGAACATGAGCTGAGCCCTGACAGGAACGGTAAAGAATGGATACAACGACTTGAAATTCATCGCAATATTTTAAAGTAGCTGGAGTCGGCTCGACTACGAGCTTTACTCAACTGTTGTTTTGCCCCTTGGCTTAAACATAGTCCACATATACTCTGCGCAGATTTCGTAACAATCATCAACGTGACAAGCGCCTGCTTCTGTTCGAATTGCGTAATGACGTTGCAAAATTTGCTCTTGTCACGGGCAAATGCGAAACAGTTGATATTATTATTAGAATTCGGGCCCCTCACAGAAAAATTCTCAATTAGCTTTTTACGTTCCATCTTTCTATATTTACTACACATTTATGACTTCTTACCTGATTCCTTTGTAGCGGCGCAGATTCGACTCGCTCAATGGAGTTGGCGAATTCATTTTGAACCAGACCAGCTATCCGGCGTAAAATGTCACAGTTTCAAGTCTTTAACCTTCACACAGCCCACTTTTCGCGTTGGCGTCGTATTTTGAAGCCCCTTCACAAAATCTTACGGTATACTTTTCACTGAAGTTTTATTGCTCACAAATGTCACAGAAACAGCTTGCAACTTGCGGCTCCATTGTTGTTGTTCGCAGTTCAGGATACAAGTCCGTAGGATGTGGACGCGTAATGCATCTTCACCTTGTATGTGCAGAAGTCATAAAACCATATGTATTCGCTGGTGGCAGTAAACTACTGATCAGTCCGGCGATAAGGTCCTTCGCAGCTCCCTGCAATCTGCACCTGTAATATGCAAGAGAAGATTAAAATTGATCTCGAACCTCGGCACAGCATTACATTCTGCATTGCCCATGTAGCCGATGAGACTCTAATTCACAAAACACAAACTGCTAGCGGGAGGCAATAATTCAGTAGGCGTACTCAGGCGTGTTTAGCAGTTGAGCAATTGAGCAGTTTGGCAGATTGATCTACCCAAGTATCAAAGCAAAATTCATTCAATTTTGCGGAATTTAAGCAAGAATATTGAGCATAATTTTAACTCCACCGGTGTCAGATAATTTAATCGCGCGAACTCGTTGAGGTCGGCGCTATCTTGGAAGCATTCACGAATCATAACATTGCTCGCAAATCTTGTGGCTACTTGCAGGACATTTAACTTACGTCCGTCGACACCCTCTCTAATTTGTATCGTCGACACGAAGTTTAAAGAATAAAAACCTTCTCCTCTGTCTTCCCACAATTTGGGGCTTATTCGGCCCGTTTGTCGAACTGGAAGTTATTTGATCGCTCCCGCACATGTAGTTCGTAAAATTGATTAACTTTAATACGCTAATCAAATCTATCAGTTAACAAATCACAAAATTTCATTATATAAAAATTAAAACTAATTTAATTTCGAGCAGAAGAATTTGAGCTTAATTCGATGGAAAATGAACGTGGTAACTGGTAATTTTTTTTAGTTTGGCAGATCGAGACATGCCCTTTTGTTTGGTAGAAGTGCCAATGCTTGGCAGATGCGATTGCCTGCAATTTTTGTCACGTGATTTGGCAGTTCGGCAGATCTGCCAAACTGCTCAAATGTTCAACTGTCAAGGTCTCAACTTGAATGCCCCTAGTATAACAAGAAGCCCAGCTTGTATTCTCAATGACAGTAATCAATCAATCATGCATTATGAGCGTCCTGCCTGCCTCCTTGCCCTTATTGGTCAATTAATTGCCACAACACACGAACGGCGACATGCACAACAATTAACTTGAGAGTCGAGAAACAATAATGGAGAAACTTGCTTAAGGATGAGGCTCACAGTTGGCTAATTGGAGTACGAAAACAACGACGCCTAATTTGATCACAATAAAATAATTCTGTCCGCCTAATTTATTAACTTGTATCACAATTGTTGATCTTTCCCCACTCGCGCCCAGGTCTAGGGAAGGCACAGTAATAGATATCAAGTATCCTGCTTGGCTTGTGTAGAAAAGACAAAGGTGAACTTGTTCTCTAATTTGCATCTAATTAGGTCCATTAATTCACCCTAATTACAAGATTTGGGGACTTGTGCTCGTAAATCTCGTGCATTTTGTATCAGGTCGTGTTTTATGAGCCAGTTTACCTTTTTGAAAATTCTGCAAAAAGTAAATTTAATTCTGAGCGTTCTCTAAAATTGAAAGTCACAGTCACAAAACACAAACAGACATCACAACTGAACAACCGATAGCCGGCCGACGTGAAACGAGAAGCTCGACGCACGGTTGACATCACAGGATGACAACTGGATTGAAAGTGAAGCGAGCCACGGGCACAGCAACAATGTAGCGCACTTCATCTTCGACTGCAGGGCAATATGAAATAATGAGATGAGAAGTTAAAGTGCAGTAAACCATAACCATAGTCATCATCTCGGTACTCGACGCTTGGCGCTCGCACCAGCCGCAGGATGCGAGCAGAGTTTCTTCGCTTCGTGAGTCCAATTTTTCTCCTTCTTGTTATATAAATATTAAATATTAATGTAATAACATAATATACGGCAGCGGCTCCGAGTTTAATAATGTAATTTTTTCGATCATGAATTCTGCGCAAGATTTCGCAATGGACTCCGTCGCGTTGGCTTCTCGACACGACCGACCCCCGCTGTCAATTGTCAATTTACTTGGGATCGTATAACAGTCTGGCTCATTTTAACGACTTTACCATATTTGAGCGTCTTATTGTCATTTGATGCAGTGACATAAAATATTCGTATTAGATTTCAATATAATGGAAATATTATTTCAAGGATAATTTTCATTTCATCCTCTATTGTATTCTTATGCGGAGTTTATGAGGAATTTTTGCCGTTTGCAATCTGAATTTGCATTGACGGTGTGAAATTCTTCTGTGCAAAGCAAATACTCGCCGGGCACGAGTAATGGTACCCATTCAAACATAATTTAGCTGCTCTTTGAAACGAAAATTCTAACGAATTTACATTCATGAAAATTAGAAAGGAAATCGCCGCGCCGAGCCGCTTGCACTATTTACATTTGATTTTGATTTACGAGCCGGTAATGAAGAGATTATTAAACCATGCCGAAGATATTAATAGCTTTCGTAAATTGTATTTGATCTGCTTTGGATAAGAAACACAAAGGCAAAGGCTTCATATATTGCAAAGAAAGCACACCGAATCACAGAAGCGCAATTACACGAAGTTGAACAAGACCAGACTTTGATTGAGTTGCATGCAAATTATTGATGACAGAGATGAACCATGAATCTTCTCCTGCCCACACAGATCAATAATATTCCTCACACACATCATTCACCGTACGTATTGCCAAAAACCACCACCACCACCATCAATGGCCATTATCTATCGCAATTACGATCGAATTGAAGATGATCGCTGAAAACATTTATATGACCGTGTAAACACAAGCACAAAACTAATTTCTGGTTGGAGGGAAATTCGTCGCTGTTCATGGTTCAATAAAAATGTGAGTTCAACTTTTTTTTCGAGCAAAGCTTCCGCAAATATTGACAATGGTTTGATCTCGAATTACGCGTTAAAGTTCTTTCTCGATGGCGAGTTTAGTATTCAATTGGCTGAGTGTACAATTCTTCGAGCTTAAGATCAATGCACAATTTCGGAGGATTCATGCTTGCATTCCCGTCCATTAAGGAAAACATGACGTGCAAAACACGCGACTGTGGAGATGTCAGCCATGATTACGATCACAGTTGACATTTTTGCCTGGCTATTTGCGCTTTGAGTTTGAGTCGTGAAGCCGGCTCACCGCCACGGTAAATATTCAGCGAAATATTCGACTGCTCATGCCATTATCAGTACAATGCGAGCCTTCAATACTTACTTGGTGCAATACAATACAAAATAAACGCGTCAATGATCATGATCATGATCATTGTTGTCAATAAAACGTAATTGCAGACAAAACCGTCCACATTGACGTCGCTCAAGCGCTCTTGAATTCTTTCTCCGTCCGTCCAGGCGTTCAGTTTGAGCGCGGCGCATCGCAGTTCATGAATACAAATGTGACCCCAAACGGTTTCACACTGTAATAAAATGTCATTTGATTCCCAGCAGCACATAAACTAAGCCAGTTTGATCCTTCTGCACTGCACTCTGCACTTGTAGGCTGTGGTAAACTAAATTACCGACATCATCATTACCATTTGCCATTTGCGACTCGAGTCGGTGTCGAGGCGAACTCGAAGCCCTCGAGAGAGCAACCGATTTTCGATTCGAGACGCGGACGGGGTGCGACCGTGAGGAAATTGACTTTTTCTCTCTTTCCACTGCATTCTTATTGTCATTATTGCTTTGCGATGAAAGACTCAAATGTGATGCATGCTTTTGTGTGGCTTTCGTCCACACAAGACAATCACATCACAATAAATGGCTTGAGGTTTGCATTGTCGACTTGTCGTCTCCATTTCGAATTTCGAGTTTCAGACTCTAATTGTCAATCTGCATCAGCGCTGCAATGAAAATGGAGAAGGAAGGACAGCAGTCGAGGAAGGAGTTAGTTGGCAATAGTAATGAACCAGACAAGATAATGTAACCTGAGAACGACAATGATGAGGAGCATCAGCATCAAACATCGTTATTCATCCTCATCCTCTTGTCCTGCACACCAAAATTCAAAATTAAGGCCTGACTCGCATGTCGTCATTGTTGTCGTGACAAGATTCTGCGTCTTGCATCCTCGTGAATGAGAAATGGCTTAATGATCTCGCGTCCATCGCATCAAGCATGAGTCTCGTAAAAATCAGACGCATCGCACTTTCTCATTAGTCTCTTCGCATGCAAGTGAGCAAAAAATCGTAGCACACCGAGTGAGCAAGTTTACGCAGCCGGATTGTCAGTCTCAAACGTTAAACCCGCTTTTGATTCGCACTGCCTGCCTGCTTTTATTTACTCACGCATGGCACAGGAACAAATGAATGGGAACGAGAGCACAGCCTCAAGAATTGTTGAAGAGTCAAACTGAGCACTAGTCGACGAGTGTCGACAGGTGACATGATTAATTACGCCCTGCCTCAGATTTCAAGATCAAGATCACGAAAATTGGAGCATACGTCAAGAATTTGCCGTTAATGTAATTAATTGGCGATAAAAACGCAGGCACTTGTTTCAAGAACCTCTCCGGGTGCTCGGCCAAGTTCGAGTCTCATACCTTAAAGTCAACAAAAGAGAATAGGAACGGGAAAGTCAACCCTGTTTGTTGACAGGCGGAGTCAGCGGGCAGCACAAGCACAAATACAAATATAAACACAATTATAGTAATAGCGGATTGAAATTGAAGTGAGTGAGTCGTCGTTGTGCCTGCTCAGTTTATTGTTTAATCCTTCCTAAACTCTTTCTGCGTCAATTCTCGAGTTCCTCAAGCCCACGGCGGAAGGAAGGTTAAATATTTGTTATGACGGTTCGGTTGACAAGGGCAAAAGTGCGATGGTGCTAAAAATGGATTCGAAAGTCGTAAAGCCGAGCGCACACGCACGCCTTTAAGCATTGTGAGTCATCAACTCCGCACGGACGCGGATTAAGGCGGCTGGGATTAGCGCGTCCTCTGATTCATTAATTTAAAATAGCCAAGCCCAGCCAACCCACAAGCAAAAAGCTTAAAATCAGGAGTATCAAGCCAAATGCCTCAATTTTGTGACTCACCGACGCAGAGACGCGCTTTTGCTTCAGACGCAGTGCGTTGATTTGACGCTGATGCAGCTGATGAGTCAATAATCACGTTCACTGTTCACCTGGACTTCGCCATGAAATGTGAAACGCACAATCACAAGGCAAGCTGAGAACTGAGGTGATGCCGAGTATCGAAGTACAAGATTACATATTTTTAGACCCGTAAAATGCACTCACTCGACACCCAAAGACGAAATAATCTCACATCTCCGCGCAACTCTCGCTCCCGAGACTGCGATTGAGTCTCTAAAGTCTGAAGAATGCGTTCCTTTGTGTTTTCTGGTTCAGGATTAGAAAAAAAATCTCAGTCGAGACTCGAGTCGGGATCATTTAGGCAGACTGAAGCCGAAATGTGAAATGTTACACCGTTGTTGTACAAGACCAACTACCACGAACACGAAACACGAGCAATATAATCACCACCACCAGCACGGCCAGCGCAGTACTTACTCTATTTTGTTCAACATCTTTTTTAAACCCAAGCGACCAAGAGCGATTGTAACTGCTTTCTGGTACAGTAAAGACTGACAGAGTAGCCAACTGACTGGAATTGGTCGGTCGGTCGAGAACTCCCACTTCACTTCATTGTTGCAGTTGTAGGCACTACGCACCCTGAATCACGACTCTGATTCACATTACATAATAAAGTCCAAGTCCAACTCCAGGTCGTCATCATCTGGAAAGGTACGTACACCTTCCCGCAAGTCGTAAATTGAGGCCCATTCAAAAGGATTGAGATTGCGTCGGAGCGAAGGGGGAAAGCCCTGGCCCCAGTCTCGGCCTGCCAACATTGTTGTTGTAATTGCAGATGATCATCGCATCACCTCACCGTGGCCGGGCGAAGCCCTCTTTCCTGTCTGTCTTGTAAATATATAATGAGCCTCTGGTGAAAATCCACATACACATCCTTTGCGCAATTTACGGCGGCAGGGTACTTGTCCATGTGAACTAAAGTGAGCAGTGCCCGTCGCCCGTGTGTTGATGCAATCGTGTAATTTTGCTGCGTCGCGTACGCATACACGTACCTCAGAATCTCGAGCCTCTTCCTTGCTTGCCGGAGAATACAATGTTTTTATGAATAATAATTGTCAGCCCGGCACTACGCACTGCAAGGAGTTTACTACCCCTTTAGGGTATAAATTAATTTTCCAGCGCACAAAAAGTACAGAATTTTTTTAACAGCTCCGAAGCATGCACATCGCGCACCGATGAGAAAAAGTTTCGAATCGACCATAAATTTGTGAGCAGGTGAATTTTATATGGATGCGTGTAAAGGCTTGAGGTTTTCTATTGCCACTGCCAGTGTCAGTGCCAATTAGACTGAGCTAGGCGGGACGGATTCATATGCAATTTCACTGTTGCAATTTACATGGTGGAGGAATCCTAATGAAGCATGCTCACGAATCACGAACTTCACCGCAGTCGAATATCCGAGACTGCGAGCATCTCGTTAATTCTTTGGACACGAAGGCACTTAAGCCAAGTCGGCTCTGTTTTGTTTCAAAAAGACAATGCACCAGTGCATTCAGTGGAAGTGGCGCTGGCTTGTTTGCTGCAAGAGAAAAGAGATGAGGCCATGACAGAGTTGATGTGAGTTTTTACGGTTTCTTTTGGGATCGCTTTGCTCTTCTCTGTGGTTCCCTTCTCTCATTAATATCCCTCACAACGCAAGACAATGTATTCAAATCTACGAATTTGCCCCAAGCCAGGAAGCGGCCAGACAATGAGAACAGGAACAGTTTTTTTATTATCACCTCTTCTTTTTACATCTCCGGGCTTCAACTAAAGTTGCTCCGTTGCGCGTTGGCTGAGTTTGTCTGTGGCTGGAATAGAATCGTAACGTTGTTGAATCTCATAAATTGTAACATTTTCAGCTCCGCTAAGTCATCTGATGAGCATATGGTGTCCAATGGCCAGACCTTCTGAGGGTTTTGCCTTTTCGCCTGCTTTTATAGTTTCCTAGGCAAGAATATTAAACTCATTAAAACCTCTAACGAATGAGTCCTTAATGAAAGATTCAGCTTCGGAACCTGCATTCTTGAATTTTGGTACTTTCGGAATCTGACTACTTTCTGGTCTTTCATCTTTGTACAACTCAAATATTCAACACACTCATGACGACGCTTGATAAATCATTCACAATCCGACGAACCATTTACAGTCCGACCAATATGTATATTGACTCTTGACCCGCACTTGTACTTACACTAAAACAGTGCGAAAATTCTTCTTCGATAAACACAGAAGCATGACGAAGAAGTGAACACGTTTGCATAATCGAAGTGAACAAAGGATCACACGTTGCTTGCTTGCCCGCAAAGTTCTTCTCATTCAAAGATTTTTCGATGGAGTCAACATTCTAGTCTGCATTCGGCCGGGAGCCTGCAGTTAACTTCCATTACCTTGGAGTCCTTCCCTCGTCTGTACTTCGGAAGCTTTCCAGTCAGTACCCAGGTAAATATACCACCTTTTACTTACTTATCATCGCCGGGTATTCTTACTGCGAACTTTTCAGTACAGATTCGACCAATAATTGATAATGGTACAGGCGTGGTCCACGGTATCTGCCTTGGTTAGACACCAGCTGAAACCTGGAGGTCCTTCGTCATACTCCATCTTCTTACTTTGTGGTCGTTCCGCTTGCATAGAGCACATCGGAAGTCCTCCTTCTACAGCTGCGTCATTTTTGCGAGGACAGACCAACATCTATAGTAGAAGATTTTACAAGGTTGGTCGAAATTACAATGTGTGTGACAAGAAAAGGGACCCCCTGGCCATAGCCAATCCGGGTGTATCAAAAGGTCAGAGATCAAGAATTGGATTTGGAGGATACTTCCAACTTGTAAGTTTTTGAGCAGCGCTTCTAATCAGGCCTGGCGCAAGTAGTAACTGGTCTTTGTTTTTGTACAGATGATTCCAATCACTACCTTTTGTTTGGGAGTATGGCAAGTTTATCGATGGTTTTGGAAACTAGATTTGATTGAAGAGATGGAGAGGAGGACGTCCACCGTGCTCCCGTTCTCGTCCCTTAAGTAAAAAACCATCAAAATCATCATTCTGAATCGAGCTGAATTTTAATCCACATCCCGATTCTCCTTCAGTTTGGAACACCTTGAAGATTATGAATACAACACAGTAACAGTTAGAGGCTCCTTTTTGCCAGGAATTCAGCTGCTGTTAGGTCCGAGGGCCCTTCATGATTCATCCTCTGGCAAAAAGCATAGCGTAAGTGGTGGCTTCATATCACAGGGCTCGCAGTCTGGATACAATATCATAACTCCGTTTAAAGTCGCAGGGCAAGAGTACGTAAGCAAAAGCAATCCCCAGACTCCGGCGTCGAGGTGACTGACACCAACCCTCACATTTATTTTTGACACTTTTCTGCAGTACGATATTGCTAGTCAATCGAGGTTGGATCCCGCATAAGAATATTGAAAAGTACCGCATCGACCCCTCCGCCAAAGAGGAGGTTGAAATTGCAGGCATTTTACGCAAAGGTGAAAAACGTCCGCAATTTATGACCAAAACTCTACCTGGAAGCATGTTGTGGTTCTACAGGTAAAACGCCAAAACATTCAGGCACAGGAAATCTTTCGCAAAATCCTTTATTGAGTTCTTTTCTTAACTGATTCTATCACTTGCAGGGATGTCGAGTCCATGGCTTCATTGCTTGGTACTTCTGAAATATTTCTTGATCTAATATCAATTGGAGAGGATGCTGACAAATTTTCTGGCCGAGCTAGCTCGCAGTCTAAGCTTGAAAATTATCCAATTCCGGGTCAGACAAGAATCACGCTCCGCAATGAACATGTTGGATATTTTATTACATGGTTCAGTTTATCTGCAATCACGAGTTATCTCTGGTTTCGACAATTTAAGCTACGACTGCCTTTAAAATAGTATCGGACAGAATTTGATAATAAAGCATTTAATTCGTGAGGTGAAATATTGAAATGAAACCTTTGTTGACTAGATTGGCATTATTGTCATACGCACTTTGTCCGTATCCGTGCATCAGAAAGTGAGATTCGGCCGACCAAGTTTGTCTTGCTCGAATTTGGATTCTCAAGTACTCGCAATTCAAAGCTGAAGGCAGAAGCACAGTCATGTGAGCTAGAAAGTCAATAGCCAATTTTGTTAATTTTTATAGTTCTGGTTGTTCAGTCAGTTAGACACAGAAGCATAGTCTTAGTGAGTCACAACATCAGTGATAGTGATGATGGAGTATGGGAGTATGGCATACATTGTCAGTGATTGCGATTACATCTTGTTGGCTTGAAATTTTGTCGTTTGTCATGTATTTCGTAGCTGCGTAGCAAAATTCCCTTTGATCACGGACGGTAAGTAACGTGACAGTTACAGTATAAATCTAGGTATTCTAATAAAGCTGACTGATTCTTAGATCCAAGCAAGTGTGACAGCGCTGCGACGACCATGGATGACCCTGACGTCTTCGCACATCAAACGCTGACTGAAAAATACCTCAGGAACTTCAACACATTTCTTGAGGATTATTCCGAACGGATCATTCATATAGTAAATGATGGAGGCCGCCCGTCGCCTGGCGTACGCGATAATAATTTGCTACCTCCTCGGCCAAGTGAAAACCTGATATCTCCGTTGCCGGACACAGAAGCTGAAGTTGAATCAACGTCGAGTCCAATCGAGATAGTCTGGGAACCAATCCAAGAGCTTTTATCATTCGAGGAGCTTCTGATGATATCAGCATCCAGCAACAATAACAGCGGAATCACCGAGAGTTCAGACATCCAGAAAGTCTTACTCGTTTTGGTCTCACTGACAAACCAGCTCCGACAACTGCACAAGTACGGATGGAAGGAGTTTGTTTATCAGTTCGTATTGTACGGGGACTTGTTTGAAAATACAAATTCTGACAAGGTGGAAGGCAACACACCGGGTCAGAATTCTTCTTCCGACTCGCTGATAAACTCCGCGACATCCGAAGGAGATGGACATGTCACACTATCACAGTTCATTCCGACTCTGTACAAAGTGGACGAATTTAAAGTTCAAGCCCAGCAGCTCCTGTCACACTGCATCCAACAACTTAGTTCCTTGTTCAAAGACTCGAAACCGCATGTCGTCACTATCACGGACCTTCATTTTAGGACCATGTTTCAGGAAATCGGATCACTACTGTCATTGTTCATCGTGCTAGATGAAATCATTTCCAATCAAGCCACCCTGCAGCAGCACTGGCTCAAATACAGACGAATGATCAAATCAGTCCGTGCCGACACAAACACGTTTGGCACCGATTCAGGTCAGTTGCTGGAACTCGAGAAGAACCTTGCTAGACTTGACAAGCACGTCGTGTCGGGTCACTTATTTTCGAACTGCATCGAGAAGCTGCAAATGGACTGGAAACAAGCGCGGCATGCTGGCAGCGGGAGTGGAGCCTCGCGAAGCAACAGTATCGGTGGGAAGAATCACGTCATCCTAATTGAGCAATTTACACACGAGCTGTCCCGAATGAGTCTGGCGCTTGACAAGGAGTTCCATGATGGGACTGAACCCCTTAAGCCTATTGCGTTCGTCGGACTTTATCTTGTCGCGGCCAGTCTCTTTGCACCAACGTTCGACTGTAAACGTATCTTCACTCGAATAGTTTGGGAGAATTTGAAGAGGATCCCGGCGATCCCGATTGCAGGCACGTATTTGTGGATTCCGGAAACATTTATAGACTCATTCCAGAAGCAACAACAGGTGCAGCACCGTTCTTCAGCCGCCAATCTGTTCCTTACGCCGAAACTCCTCCGAGCTCAGGTTACGGCACGTGAAACTTATTTGGAGCAGAAGGTTTCCAGTATGGAGAAGGACGTCCATGTGGCCCAGTATCAGGTTCTGCACTGGACCTTGCAATTGCAGCAATTCTTCTGCTGCAGCAAGCAGCTGACTCAATTGAGCCTGGAGGACTTGATTACCCGGTGCAATCTGTTGATCCGAGGACTGAAGCTGGCTCAGTCCCTCAACCTTTCCTACCGACTCCTCATCAACATGCACATGCTGCTCAGGAAGTCCATCACCAAGCAGACAGTCGCCCACTTGTGCCAGTACATGGAGTCACTCAAGTTGATCCAGTCCACATTCCACCGATACAACAAACAAATATGCTACACGATGTTTTATATCATTCAAACAGTGCTCCACATCGCCTTGACCCACGTCCAGACTGTGAGCGGATCGCTCTGCAGCAATGGGACGCCCAATGGAACGACGTCCAGCAGTCAGCCTGTCCAGAATGGAGTCAGCACAGAAAGGGACGAACTTCGTCGCGACGGACTGCTTGTGGTCAGGATGCTGGAGAATATTCTGCGGGGATCACCGTCACCGGAGCGTCTGCTGGTCGCCAAGATTGCGTTCGACTGGGCCGTGGCCAGCGCCAGATACTGGAAGGACTCGGAGCAGAAACTTACGATCGAGGCTGCCCTGGAGCGCATCGTAACTATGAGCGAGATTCAGGACAAGATCCACGCCCTGTGCAACTGCTGTGATATTTACTGGCACAGGAACCTGCTCGACTCCTACTTTTCGTACTTGTACAAGCACGAGGCGGACGCGAAGAAACTACCGCTGCTCACCATTGTCGTTCAAGACTGCGTTGACATGCTAAGTGAGAAATGCGCCGACGAGCATAAGCAAGAAATTGTGCGGAATCTGTTGTGCGAAATTGAGGAGTACTGCCAAATCCAGTTGGTCGACAAGCTTTGTCAGGATATCGAAACGGATCTTCGCCTGCAAAGCCACTCACATCTGCAAACTTCCCAGCAACAAGCGCAAGCCCTGCTCAAGGTGGATGAGACGTCGCCGTTCCGAACTGGTCTGAAAGACTACAATGTGTTCCTGAGCATCCCGACTCTGGTCCTCAATGATAAGAAAATATCTTTCAAGCTTATCGTAAGTCTACTATAATTGCTACAAGAGTTAGGAATGTTACTATTCGTTAGTGCCTGCTATTTTCTCTATTGTAATTGCTTAGGTCGAGCACTATTTGAGCAAGAACTTCTACAATCTGGCATCAGTCGCGCTTCATGACTGGCAGTCCTATTCCACTATGCGAGTCTTAGCAGCTGAAAAGTACAAGCTGAATGTGGTTCAAGATCATTTACCCGGTCATTCGTTGGAGCAGGTAAGAAACTCGTTAAAGGCTACAGGGATAGAATTATGTAGTGTCAACGTTCTATATTGATATAGGGACTTGATATCTTGGCCATCGTGCGCAACCTGAATAAGTTTGTGACGGAATTCAGCTACAACCTGAACAATCAAGTCTTCATTCAGATCAAATCCCCGAACAAGCACTTGGACACAGTCAACATTCGTCACTTGGCCAACTCGATGCGCACGCACGGGCCCGGGATGGCGAACACAACGGTCAACTCCACGTACCAGTTCCTCCGCAAAAAGATCCACATATTCTCCCAGTTCCTCTTTGATGAACAAATCAAGTCGAGACTCTTGCGAGACATCAGACATTTTAAGCAGGGCAGGCAGAATTTCGAGTCGACATCGTCCACGATGGCGTATTCCTTTGCGTATGATCGAGCAGTCAAGTTTCAGCGTGGAATACGAAAGCTGGGTGTCACGCCGGAGGGACTCTCGCCTTTGGACCAGTTTCGGATCTTAATCACCCACATTGGAAATGCTCTTGGGTGAGATCTTGTTCTTTATATTTTGTACATTCAATCGGCTATAATAACAGTTTCAAGTAACAGGTAAAGTAACAGTAATACAAGAAATATTTACAATTAATTAGCTTGCGCCTGATGGTCAGATTAAGAAATACCTTGAAAGTTTTCGTTATCCTACGTTATACTGCTACTCTGATGAAGGCCCTGGTACTCATTTGCCGGGCAGGGGTTTCAGATCCTCAACTAAATCAGTATAAAATGTGTAAAATTTCCTTCTGTTACATTTCAGGTTTGTACGTCTCGTGCGGTCGGGGTGTCTGCATTTTCTGGCAGCTGGGAGTCGTTTCGTTACGGACTTGGAGGACATTCCCCGGTTTAACGAGCAAATGGAGGGACTGGAGAATGTGTCGAGCAAGAATGATATTAGCAAGGACTGGCAGGCAGCTTTGAAGAGTTCAGTTCAGTGTCTCTCCACCTCACTCACTAATTTCACCTCGACCGGTTCAACGATCGACTACTTTGGACTTCTAGCGAAGGCATTTGCCGCTCCGTGCAGAAATGAGAGGTGGGTCGCGTCTTCAACAAATGTTCGATTGAATGTAATTAGGCTTGTAAACGATTTATTATTAATTAGGATTAATTATTAACTTTCATATATAGTAAAATAATGTCTTTATCAACTTCACATAGTATTTGTTGATTCTGCAAGGGCGCCTGTTGAACATAAACTGAATGTTTCAGCACGTTTCAACAGCAATTTCATTTTCATACCTGTGTTCTATATTTCAGTAATGGTCACATGAGGAACTTCTACGCCATAATTCCTGCCCTAACACTCTCCTATGTGGATCACATGCGTGTGTGCAAAGAAAAGCTGTCAAAGAAGGCGAAAGGAACCACGCTGTTCACTGACGACGGCTTTCCGATGGGTACGCCTTCTACACGTTATGCCAGCTCTTATCTAAAGCTGATTTCGTACTTATCACTCTAAACAGGTGTAGCATATCTACTGAAAGTACTCGGCCAAGACACCGAATTTGACTCTCTGCAATGGTTCGCTGGAGTCGGGAAGAAACTGCTCGAAGAGAAGAAGCAGGCGTTGCAAACTATCTCGGAGTCGAAGAACGACGAGAAACTGCAACAAGCGAGTACCCTAACAGCAAAGCGTATACAAGACATGCTTCAAGAGTTTCATCTTCTACGCTACAACCTCAGCTCGGCTCGAATCTTCTTCCAGAAAAGTGAAGTGATTTAATAGGCGAGCGAGTGCAATGATGCCAAAGACTCGAATAACTCGAACATTTCTACTTGCTATTTTGCAAATGTCTAATCTATTCTTCTTGCGCTGTCTTTAATTTCGTAATAAATCTTATCTTCCGCACTCGCTTGTTGGCACCCACAAGTTTCACATCGAATCCTCTTCGTGGAGGAGACAGCTCAATTCGAGTAGGTGCTTTAATTCGAACTTGGTCACCTGCTGAATGTGCAAGCGACGCCTCATTTGGAAAGAGCTCAACTACAGGAGAAGCTCTGCGTCGGCGTCCCATTAATCCTTGTGATGCAACGGCACTTCTTCTGGAGGCTGCTCAACTGCGGTAGAAGCTCTGCTCCGGCCACATACATGTGGCACTGGTGCAACATGCACTTCTTCAGAAGGCTGCGCAGCTGCAGGAGGAGCTCGGCTGCTTTGCTGAATGTCCTGTTGTCAAGTTCGCCAATTTACCTTTGGCGGAACTTGTGTCGGCTTTCAGTTCACGAACGAGACGCAGAAACTGTTCTGCGTCCCGTACGATAACCCTTCCAACCACCGACGCGGAAGCCAAGTACTTATCTCCTGGAGATCAAGACCAGTGTAGACCGTCGTCCCGGTGACTAAAATCGAAGGTGGCTTTCCATGTCTCATACGTCAGCATGCCAAGTTCATTCTCGGCCGTGCATTCTGGGCCATTTTTGTCATGCTTCCAGATCATATGACCCTGTCATTACCGGCTGATGCGACATACTCGCCGGAGTGACCCCACCGCACGCAGTTGACGCGTGTGCTGAGCTGGTTCATTTGACAAAGTATGTTGACAAAACGGCAAATATTATTGTTGGGCAAAGCAAGATAATAAAGCCTGAATTGAATTGTTTGGTTCATCGTCATCGCTGTCGAAGTGGATGTCGATTGAGATCGGATTGTATTCATGATTCATCAACGAAGGCTTCAGTATTAAGCACTCGCATTCTGCTCTAATTCAGTTGGACAAAGAAAAGCGTGCTCGGAATACCAATCCCTTATCACCTATTCGCAATTCTGAACTAACCTGAACTAAACGTTTGAATTAACCTAACAATGAACTTTATAAGAATTTAGCGTTGCGTTTGCTCGAGCTCCTCTTATACGTTTTAGAGCCGAGACAATAATTCTAGAAGTTTCCTCTTCTTTGTTCTGTCTGTCTCAAATGCCGAGGAAAGCTTTAAAACTCTTGAAACGCTGAGCTGCGCTATACCAGTTACCAGTGTGAAAGAAGGCAAGCTAGGAGTCTGTTAGACGATCAGCGAGCGGAGTTGTTTTGTGAGTAATTTCTTTAATAGTTTGTTTTGGCAAAATTTTTCCTATAGATGGAAGGTATCGAATAATTTTAGTTCGTAGTTTGGCAATACAAGGGGTAAGACATTTTCAAGGATCAAGGCAGCGAGTTTCCGGCGATTCTGAATTAATGGCGTGGTACTATTGAAGCCGGTTTTTAATAACAGGGTTTTATTAATTCTTCGTTGACATCTCAGCCTTCAAACAATTATTATAATGTTAATTAATTTTGTTATGATTTGTGTACTTATAGCACAGGACTAAATAAATTGTTAAGGCAGCAGTGCTAAATAAATGGAGCAACATGATTTCGCATAAGGCTGATTACTTACGAAGTGCGACTTTCGCCATAGCAAGTTCAAGTTTGAAATCGAGATTACAGCATCAGCATCGATTATTCAAAAAATATAAAACAGGAATATCACATGGGAAAGAGAGAACATTAACTAAATAAGATTGCGAGAATTATAGTAAAAACTTTAAAAAATGTAAAACCTGGCGCTATGCTGGTAAAATATTGCAAAATGCAATGAAAATGATAATTGGACCGACAGCAAATGCAAATGCTTTGTCATGATACTGCTTGAAGCTTAACGTGCAAGATATCGCAAGCTATTCCTTAAATCATAATTCGTTAACTAAAGCAACGACGAATAAAACTTTGATTTTTTGTATTGCTTCGCTTAAAATACTACTGGATATAAATTTATAAATAGGAAACATAATTGTTTGCAATAATATCGTTTGAATTTGCGAATGCCACGTATGCACGTGGCATTTCGAGACAGACTATGACCTCACTTATTCTATAACAGATTTAGGCACTAGAATTGAGTTGTTCAATTAGATTCGTTATTGTACGCACAACACTTTTCATGATTAGTTTGACGTGGGTTCACAAACATTTAAATGCGACTTTTACATTTCATCCTTCACCTCCGACTGTAAAGCTAAACTGCATGCAGGATATCTTCGTCATGTGACTTGGTTTAGAGACATGCTTGTATTTTTTCAATCCATTCTTGGGCTAGCGTAGGGTCGCTGGCGCAAAAGTTGTACGAGCGTCGAACTGTCCGAATCTGTAACAAGTAAGCATTAAATAATTAAATTGCCTGCAGAAAAATCTACAACTGTTTATTGTTTAATCAGTTGAGTACGTACATCAAAGAATGATTTGTCGCACGCTTTCTTTGGTGAGCCGGGTGTTGGAGATGCGACCGTGATGTTTATAACTTCTGATAGATCTGCGTGAAATTGCAAGTCAGTAATTAGGAACACTTTACTCATGCTCATGAGCCTTAATCATATAATTGCCACTAAAGAGGCCACGCACCGATGAATCCTTTCGAGTGTGAGTCCTCCATCGCGTCGTAGTACCGCAGCTGGTGTTTAATGCTGTCAAGAACAAACCAACGCTGCTTCCAACCCTTCAGAAGCGCCCCGCGTTTGTACAAGTAGCCTTCATGTGTGCGATTCTCAGCAATGTTCGAATGGAATTGGTCGTAGTAGTTTGGAGAAGACGATTGGGTACTCAGCGCCAACGTCGACGTGTCTGCATTCGGAATAAAAATATTTTAGTAATCCAGAATTGCTGAAAGAATAAAATTGAGGGCCAACTGGCCAAGTTGGAAGTCTCACTTACTTTTGTTTGCTGCAATCGCTTGAGCCGAGGAGGTCGCAGGTGCGTTGGAAGAATGAACACTTTCGGGTGGTCCCTTGCCGAATTTGCCCTGGCATTTCGCAATCCCATCTACACATTTCTCGTGGCATTTCGCAGCGCACTCGCTGCATCGGACTCCGGTCTAGAAACAAATTTCAAATGAATTTCAGTTAAGGAGATTTCAAAGTATTTCACGAAATAAATACGACGTGCCCCGAAGTATAAACTTACTTTCCCCAGCAAAATGGCGGAGCAAACATCGCAATTTGCGAGGGTCGTGAATGTGTGTTTCTCAAAGCGGTGGTTGTGAGTGTAAAGCGATGTGAGATCAGTCGAACGAACCAATTTCCCCCTTATCAGAATGTCCACGGTCGATTTCTTGTGCAGAGACCTCCCTAGATTACGAACCATTTGGGTGGAAATGGATGCCTGTCTGGTCAAAGTGTGATCGTCTTGCGATGCAGCAGCAGCCGTGGCTTCCAATTTATCGTAAATTTGCTTCCATTTCTGTGGCAGGAGACCCCTTTCCACTTCAATCCTGTTAATCTCAGCCAGTTGTTGCCTGAACACGTCCGGAATGTGATTATCAATTATATCAACTCCTGAAGCAACTCCACGTCGTGGATCTTTCGGCGCCAATTCCGAATTTTGGTCTTCATCGCCGTGGTGGTCGTTGGGGATAAGTTCCAAGTCGTACGACGCGCCTGATCTCAGCGTCTCACACAAGTAGTACTCCCACACGTCCAGATTCGCGAGGTTAGTCATGGGCCGAAGTACCTGTTTAAAGGTAAAAATTATTTCCAACATTAAATTAAGACTCACTAATAAACTTTAAAATGTCGCATGATATTACCTTAATTTCACAATCCTTGTCGTACGAAAAGTTGAAGAATATTGGCGTCTTAGCATGTTGCCTCTCAATGTATTCGAACAACGACTGGCCATAATGCTGCTGATGACTGTTGGATCCTTTGTCTGCTAAGTCAATATCACACGAATTACATTTTCAATTAATAATAATTAAATTCACCGTGGTCGGCGTGCTCCAGTAAAGAAATTGCTAACTCATGTAAATGCTGTCGTCGTCCGAGCCGGTGTCCACCACTTTGTAGTGCTGGGGTAGCGACCCTCTTTTGTCATCGATCGCCATGAACCCAAGCTCGACTCTTTCGCATTCGTTATCCACAAGGAACGTTCGGAAACGAGCGGAAACGGAATGATACGCCAAGAATTGAATGTAATACTGATTGAATTCGAATGCCAGCGGAAACTGCTTGTGAAGCTGCGAAAATTATGAGGAAAATATTAATTTTCTAATATTAGTAAATACTAATATCAAAACGTATAATGCTTTTCACGCAAAAACTAGAAGAAACGTACTTGATGCACAATGTCCAGAAATTGCATGAAAAGCGGCGCGAAGCCTGGATTCGAGGACGGACCCTCAATTCCAGTCATACTGTTTCTGTGTGAAAATCGGTGACCAAATCCCAGCCATTCCTTCTCGAGCAAAGTGTGAAATCCATCAATTGTTCGATAAAATGGATCCAGGCACAACTGGGCCAACGATGTAATCTACAATGAAACAAATTGTTTGTAATTCTTGCGCTCCTTTGCCTAAAAGTAAGTCTGAGCACAAGCCAGCCGAATTCAAAATTTACCTGCGTCGTGACGTCCGACCCGTCTTCAAGGCATAGCATGACTGATGAGCCCTGCACATCCACCAAGTCCACAACGGCGCCCGACAATTGCATCAAGTGAGAAATTTGCTGAAGCCACTCTGTTCCCTCGATGTTGCAGCAGAAGCTTTTCTCTGTGTCACCGACCGTGTTGCTGGGCAGACACGCACGCATGAGTTTCTTGAACGATGTTCGTGTCTGACGCACTTCAGTCACGTCGACCGGAATGTATTCAATTTTCGAATGTGTGTCCGTCTTTATGCCCTGGAAATGAGCAGAGATTTAAAATGTTGATGAGCTTCAGCTGATGGCTGATAGAAAACTTGTTAAATTATTTCCTACTTTGATCTGAGATTTTTCTCCGAAGACGTACAACGCTGCTTTCATTGGTCGCGTCATAGTCTCTTGCGGGGCTGCCTCGACTTCATTTATGGTCGGAACCTTGTAGACGTTTGAGCCCTGTGGCGGAACTGGAATCGGCTTCTTCGGGCGGACTCCTGTCCAGTGCTTGTAATTCTTGATTCCTTTACCACCGCTTGTTCTAAAATCATATTATCTCTGCGATTAAACTTAGCTGTTCAATATTCAGGAAATAGCAAAAATGCAAAGCGAAAATAAAAAAATAAAGGAATGCGATATAAGAAGGACAGAAAAGCGTCAAAGGAAAAAAAATAGTTGAAAAAAGTGAACAATTAAAATTGCAAGTGGGTTCTTGGTCGTGCAATCTTATAGCGCATGCTTTCACATCGCAATGCCCAAGTGCTCTGCTGAATCAAAATATCAAAAACAGTTTAAAAAGTGTGACTACAAAATCCAGGGAATTCAAACTACGATGTGCTTGCTCTGTTGCCTGTCAAGCCGTGCAAGGAGCTTCAGCTTGTGCATGTTGCAAATGCAAATTCCGGCAGCCGTAAGAAGTGCCGATCGAACCCACTTACCCCGCATACCTCAGGGTGTCCATTGCTTTCAGGAAGGGATTCCCCGAGGGTCTTCGGCTCGTGTCCGGAGTTCCTTGAGTTGGCATCAAATGGCCATGGCCGTGAGATTCGTGGACGCTAACGACGCTGCTGGTGGTGGTGAGCAGAGAGTCGAGACTGAGATTGCTTCCACTCAACGCCCAGGACGAGTCCGGTTTCACGACTGCGAGAGGAGTCGCGTTCACAATTGCACGGAGGAAATTTTCTTGCTCCAAATGAGTTCCAGCATCGCCGCCGCTTCCGCCTAAATTAAGCAAAGCAAAATACCGTTGTGAAAATATTCTAGAATTCAGCACGTGTATAATCGAGTCGCTTGTCATTTACCGCTTCCGCCTTGCCCTCTGAGAATTCCCATGACTCCTTTGCTGTTGAAGGAAGCGCCCCGGACAATGAGTGCCCTTGTGCGTGGATGCCGCCAAGTGACTACAGGAAACCGGCCTCCCCTGTAACATTTGCTAATTCTCTTCAGTGTATCGTCCGTAGTCAGAGCCGGAACCACGACGAGAGCCGGGTATGAGCGGCATATCATGTAGGAAATGTTAATGGAAGAAATTTTAAACGAGTCGATTTTGCTCAGAATCGATGCGGCTGAAGAGTCACCGGGTCTGCGCGCAGGTGAGCTCAGCCCAAGTCTTCGGTAATCTTTGTAGTACGCCCGTTCCATGATTCTTTCCATGCTCTTCACGTCATTCGCCTGGTTGGCCATGTGCGAACCATGCGGCATGTCCTCGTCCGACACTGAAAGAGGAATGAAGCAATGAACGTATTTTCTGGCAGTCAGGAAGGCGGCTAGGGCTTTGAAGGTAATCAAAATTGTAAATGGTTAAATGGTGACTTTCAAAAATAATAGAGATAAAATAAAAATTACAAGAATAGTGCAAATTAGAATTCATGCAAGGACAGAAATTACAAATCACAAATCACGTTTGGACTTTTTAGACAGTGGCAGGCACATGTAAAGCTCAGTCGGAATTAATTATTTACACTAAAACTTACCGTATTGTTCCTCTCGAATGCCTGACTCAACGGATCCAACTAGACCAGAGACGGTGTTAAGGAAGAGAGCAAAAGCGTAAAGTTAGTGCAATATGCAATTGTGGGTGTATTTCTATTTACAAGTTTAGTTTGTGAATTGGTGAACACAAAAGCGGGTGCAGAAGATTTAGCTGCTAGTGCTTAACTCAGCACACACAAGTGTTAATTTCTGCTGTGAATTGCAATTACAGTTTTGGCATGGGAACCCGGATGAAGTGGAGACTTACTCGAAACGTCGTCGCCGTCCATATCTTTTGACTGCGGCGACTTGGAGGGGCTGCCCAAATATTTCGTGTTTGCCGGCAGTGTACCACCGTTGCCTTGAGCCCAACTACGAAGCACGTACTTTTGACGCTTCGACTGTTTCGGCTTGAGGCCGGCTTTCTTGGCGGTCATCATCACAGCCTTCTTCGCGAAACCCCTTCAGACAAATCAGGTAATAATTGTATTTTATGAAGCCATGAAGAAAGTAAACCAAGGCGCACTTACTTAAGAGTTTGGTTCTTGTCCTTGTGCGCGTTCAGAGGGGCAGGAGTCGCAACAGCGTGGCCAGCAAATGAAAAGTACGAGAAAATGTCGGCAGGATGTCGAAGCTTATTCAAGTGTTTCCGTAGCACGTCAACACTCTCGCTGTTTACTTCTTCGTCAAAGGCAAGTTTCATAAGCTGAATAAGAAAAGAAGTGCAAAAAACTCAATTAATTTTTAATTATCCATTATTTAAAATATGACTATGTGAGAATTTGTACCTGAAAGGTGGCCGAACGCAGCTGGAGACCGTCTTGAAGGAGTTGATCGAGATGTGCGAGATACTGCACAGTAATGCGTTTCTCCTTCGTCAGGGACGAAACCGGAAAAGACCGAATTACGGTGTGTTCACTCACTAAATAAATATACAGTAATTTTTAGAAATATATTAATTCATAAATTTTAAGTGATCCTGGCAGTCAGCTTACCCATAGGATCGCAGGGGTTGCCCTTAAAAATCAGCCTGTAATTTGTGAAGAAAAGAGCACCTTCCGCAGGCAAATAGAAAGTTCCAGCGATCGAGCCTGAATTAATGTCCCTTCCGTCCGGAAGCAGATAAACGCGTAAACTCTCCATGATGAGTTCTTCGCCATTCAGCAGTGGCGGAGTTGGAATTTTTGGCTGCACAAAAGCAAAAACAAAAATTAAAAATACGTTTGAAAAACTGTAGAAATTTCATACTTAATTCATACTCAGAATTCAAAAGGTTACCTTCTGGACAGCCGGAAGCCGTTTGGACTCTCTGAAGACGGACTCCAAAGTCTCGACGTGCATGTCAACAACACCAGGAATCATCGCGTGCAGCGCACGAATGTGATCGTCCGTCACTCCTCCCTCCGTGCAAACTTTGTCGACGAACCGCGAGACGAAGCGGACGACGGACGTACCTGTGTCTCCAATTGTGGGGTCCTGCTCTTCGAAGCCCGACTCTCCTCCAAGACTGTCGCTCTCAGTGACACTGCGTTCAGAAAAAATAAAAAATATTATAGGGTGAACAATTTATGCATTAATGCATGGCAGCCACAGGCAAGAAAATTACCTGATAATATTGCTTGACCGCTCGTCTTCACCGTGGTGGTGGTGGTGGTGATGATGGTGCGGCTCGCGGTGCCGTTTCGTGGGAGTATCAAGCGGGACGAGCATGTAGACCATTCTGTAAGCGTAGTGAATTGCTTGGCTGTACAGCGTCGACTCTTCACTATTCACGAGTTCCCTGATCTTCTCAGGATCGAGAGTCGGTGCGAGTCTCATTTGCTCAGCTGCAATTTCTAAAGCTGTGAACTCAGTTTGTCGGAATCCAAGAGATAATTCCTTTCGCTAAGAACATTAAAGGAAACTCTTATGATTTTTTTCAACTTTTTTTTACAAATATACTGCAAATTCCAATGTTGACCAACCTCAAAATTTGATATCACAGGATAATTGTTGTTGAACGCATAATTTCCACTGGCCGGCGTGTAAAGAGATTTAATATCCTTCTGAACATCCGAGTAAAATGCTGTTTCCCAAAATTGTTGATTCTTCCAAACAGGATGGTCCTGCGCGTAATTGCAAATAAATAATTAAATGCATTGAATTTTATCTCCTCGTTTTGATCAAAAGCCCCAGGAGAGCTTCTCGTAATTCTCAATTCTCTAATTGTATGTACCTGAATGCACGTGTATGCAAATTGAATTACACCAGTGCAGAGTTTTCGGCAGAATGAAGTCGCCAACGGAAGGAGGGCGGCAGCAATTCCATGCTCGTCCATGATTGAATTTCCTTGGAGCGCGTAATGCATTAATTTGACGACCATGTCAAACTGCGCAGTCTCTAGCATGGCTTTGTTCCCGCTGACGTGGTGCCCCAACTCCTGACAAAGGACAAGCTTCGCTGTGTGATTCTTTAGTGCCCGAATTACAGCGTGAATACTTTTGCGAGCGTCAGAGATCTTGTTTTCGAAGATGTAGTTGATGCAGTTGCGGAGCACCTCCAATCTTCTTGCTGAATTATCCACCATTTGTCGTTGCTGGACGAGCAGCTCAGCAATTTTGGGGCCCATCGGAACAATTCTCGGCTGGTTGTACTTGGAAATGTTGTTGAAACGACTCAACGCCTGTTTCGCCATGCCTTCGTCAATGATGTCTTGCACGATGGCGTCGTTGAGTGTTGGAAAGATCGGCACGTGAGTCCGGGTGTGAGCTCCTTCCGGAGGCTTAATAATTTTAGGTACGTAAGTTTGGGCATTTGGGTTCTCATTCTGAGCCAGGAGAGTCGCCAGCTCCTAGCACAAATAGAATTTGAATTTTAAAATAAGAACTGTAAAAATGCAATACAGACGAAAACGAATTCAATTTTTGTGCTGAACGCAGAACATACAAGAATGAAAATCATTGCCATTTTTGGGTCTTGAATTTCCGCATACAGTTGGTCCAGCAGAGCGCAGTAGAGATCATCCCAGAGGTCGTTCGTCCTGAACGGCGATCCCCTCTCAGCTATGAATTCGTTGAAAAACATGCAGTTCAGTAGTCTGACAACAAAATCGCATTCTGTCAAGCCTCGCTCTCCCAAGAATTTGGCCTGCAAAATAAATTCGAAAAATTATGATTCTTTTTGCAATTCGAAATTGACGTGGTTGAATTCTTTGTTACCTTGTGAAATGTAATAAATGGCTTTGGATGAATTCGGATAATGACCAGACACGTTCTGTAACCCTGAAACATCTGAGCCAGCATGCGCATGAATATTGCTCGAATTTCCTTGTCCAGTTGAATCAGACTCGAAGACTTAACGACTAAAGGAGGAAAGGCAAAGTCGGCAGAAGTTAGTTCCGGATGCAGAACCATGGAGAGCTGGTCTTGGACAGGGTGCCACAAAAACTCGGGAAGCATCGGCACCGAAACTCCTTCAGGAACCATGATTGAACCTCCGTCTAAATCTACTAATATCACGTCCACCTAAAATAAACATTAAAAATGCAAACCAAGCTTATTGAATCGACCTCAAAAATTCAGAACACTCAAGGAAGGAAAGGAAAACTCACCATTTCCGGCAGCGAATAGCGAGCCTCCGACAAGATTCCAATAATGTAGGGCGTTGGTGAAGACGCTACTTCGGTGATTGAGGAGGGAAGCATAGGAATATACACGTGACAATATCGAAATGGAAACATCAACGAAGTTAAGGCATGACATGCGTCAGTCAGTCTCGTCCTGCTCTTGGAATGAAACAGAATCTTTTGCTCAGTCATCACAGCACAGAATAGAACAATTATATTGCTGATTCCTGCATTGAAAATGAAAAAATTACGTAAACTGAGCAAACCCACAAACTAAACCGGTTGTAATTATAATTTACGAACCGAGTTGTTGAAACAGCTGCGCTACACAACAATTCGTCACGGGAATGGTGCTCGTCAGAGGCGGTTGCAAAGCCTGCCGATCCCCTCCGCCGATGCTGAATCGAATTGCGGGGCCGGCCGAAGGAGGAACCTGAAAAAAATTAATTGTTGAATATCATCGATTACTCATGCCGAGAATTTCAACTCGAGCCCAGGCCACAGATGAGCAACTTACATGAACGTGGCCCAGGAGATTTCCAACTAAAGTTTCCAGTGGAATGCCAAGTGACTCTGTGTGAACCGTGTAAATGGTTCCCATGCAATGCTTCAAAAAAATGGAAAGTATGAACACATTTTGCATTAAAATACCGAGTAAATCTGACTTACTCGAAATGCCTCGGGCTGATAATGTCGGGACATGAGCACTAAAACTTTGGGCGCATACATCGTGTGGAAGACAGAGGACGACCGAGACGAAGATGAAACCGACCCGTAACTCGTGGGTATTAAACTGTCATTCGTTCCTTCATTCTCCTCCTCCTGAGGTCAAAGGCCAAAATTTAGATGACAAGTTAGATCACCCGTCATGCGGCTGGCTGTGACATGACTTCACGGCTTTGGCTTTACCTCGTCTACCGGCTTAGAAGGGCTGATGGAAATTGGTTCATGGAAACTGAGACAGGCACAATAGCGGCGGCTTGCGTCCACGTCCGTCAAAACGGACATAAAAAACTTCGGCTCTTGTCTGATGTTCGACAGGCTCCATCCTTGCGGCTGGCAGAACTGAAAAAAGAACAAGTGAAAGCTTAAAATTCAATGGGACTACACGCGCACGGAAAATATAGACAAAGGAGCATTAAATTTTATGAGCATGTGGGCACGTGTAGTATAATTTAATTTGGCTTGACGCTAAAGGGCTGCATGCAGCGACTCATTCATTGCATGCATATAATCTTTAATATGCAAGTATCTCACGAGAAAGAACATCTTACAAGTTCAATAGCAGGGTTGAATGGAGTATCGTCCCAATCTTTGCTAGGAAACCGTTGTAGTGTTACGCCACATCCGGTTCCACCCTCTGCAAGCAGAAAGAAAAGAGTAAAAATGTGCATTGGCATTCGCCGTACGCATCATATGCATTTATGTGGAGATTAAATTATCGGCCGTCATCGCATACTCAAGATGCTCACTGCTTTGCTTGAAGCAGATTTGACTTGGACTTACTCTTCGGATCAGTCGTGTATCCAACAACGACAAAGTAGTCAACAAGTCGTGTCATTGTTGATGATGATGATTGAGACTTATTTCCCGTGTGCCTGTTGAAACGTACAAAGAGAACATATTAATCCAAACCAAGTCACATTTCTTCTCCTCTTCTCTGCGACTCTGCTCTGTGTAGTTGTCGCGACGAGAATTTAGGAGAGCTGAAGTTTACTGAAGCATGCATGAATGAAATAGTTAATGACTTCACTTACGTCTCCTCATGATTCATTATGTTTGTGGCAGTCGAAGACGATGACACTTGTCTTCGCTCTACTCTCTTCTCCTAAAAGTACAAGAAAGAGAAACGAGGATAAATTGCGTGAGACAGATTGGCAAGACATAAGAGACGTGCTGCACTACGGCTATAAAATGATGGGTGGAATATTGCTTGGAAATGGCAACGGAAATTATATGTTCTGCTCAACAAGTCGGCAGACTACAACTGCAGACTCAGAAAGTTGAATGTTGGATTGCTTCGCTAATCGCCACATGAATTCATTGACCATTTCTAGTGTTTACACGTATTAGCCGTCTTTTCGCTTGGTATGGAAGCAAAGAATTGAGAATTCTAATATTACACTTGCCGCTGCACGCTGCTCAAAAAGAAAGGGTTATCATGATTAAGACGACGTGTATCTTTGTAGAATACTCGTGCTTGGATAATTTAAGATTTCTAAACACATCCGGCGCCCGACGCCGAAACGTAAACTGAAATCAACATTAAACAGACAAAAATCATGGATTTAAACAAAACAGGTTCAAAAACACGCGACGAGAATGCATGGTTTCCTTTTGCTGCTTGCTTCACGAAACCAGGGGCCTTTGCAAATTGCACGGCTCGCCTTTCATTTGTTTTCATTTCACCCGAGAAAAGTAGAAAAAGAAAAGGCAACTCGGCTCCAAATGAATGAAATACGAAAAAGGAAAAGTCCTGCTGATTGCTGATTTATGAAAAAATGCATTAACCATCGTTCTCAATTCACTTCTCACCAATGATGACTTTGTAAAAATATTCGAAAGGGTTGCGTTTATTTCCAAATGCTCTCAATTCTGTGTCTGTGACTTAATATGCATGCGACAAACGACATCTTGACAGCTGATATGTTTGGTGACAACCCTCGAGTCGCGTCGTCAGCCAGGCGCTGCGCTGCGCAGCTTGAGAAAATTAAATACAAGCAGAAAATTTAATGAAGACAATTTAGTCAAGTCAGTTCGATACGATGTGTGAAATAACCGGAGCTAGATCGAACGATGGAACGATGCTCGCATCTCGTCTTGAATCTCTCAGATTGGATTGAAATGCTCGCACTCATTCGCATTCGCAGAGACAAGCGAAAGACGAATTTCCATTTGGAATTGGATAACTAACCAAATAAAGACGCAACGGCACGGGCAGCCAACAGATTTAAGTTGCAAATTAATGACAACGACGAGGCTGCTTGCTCCTTTGAAAACAAATCAGCCTTTTGCCTCTCCTTGCCGAATTATTAACGGTCAGCCTCAGCATCTTCGTATTTTCTTTTAAGTTTTATTCATTCTCTACACAGAGATGCTTACCTCATGCTCGCTTGACTTGACCTTGGGTTTTATTGCCTATTGCGTTTATTTAATTGTTAAATGAATACCGTGCCCGTGCCCGCATGCTAAATCACGCCGTGAATTGATTTACCGTCCCTAGTCGCTTCTTTCTTGGACACACTGAGCATGTTTAGCACGCTGCATGAAATTTTTCTTTGCCAGTGCCTTCGATTTTTGATGAATGCATGAGTCATTATTCGAATTCATCCGTCGCTTCCGTGGGAATTTGAACTTCATTCCATCAAAGGCAGGTCGAATTTGCTACCGCCACATTAAATTCTTAAGAATAAAGGGAGGAAGTGTGACCATCCATTAATGTGGCGCCAGAATGGCCAGAAATTATGAGTCTGCGCTTCAATGCAGCATAATGTCAATGGAACTTTGCGAACATGAAGAAAGTGAGAAGACCGCTCAAACTTTATCTACACACGAGATATTCGAGACAAGAAGAAAATACCGACAGTCCAGCCCAGAAAAGAATGAGTCATCAATCCAACATCAAAGTTACCAATGAAGAATGAATGAAACCGTTCAAGATTTACGAGAATGCAAGCCAAGCCAAATTCTGATGACCTCTAGAAACTCTTTGATTCTTGATTTGTGGCGTTCCAATGCGAAATCCGATGCAAATGCAGAATTTCTACGAACGACAAATTCGTCCATCGTCATTTTGCCAGCTTAATGCGATGAGTTCTAATTCTTCTCAATTACAAGTGGAGAACCGTCAGGCAAACCGCTTATTTTTCTGTTGTTCTTTATAATTTCGAAGTCAAAATTATACTAAACAACAGTCTTCTTATCGTTTAACGTATCATATCGTCTATCGCGCTTTTCCACACAAAGAAGTGTCCTTGATCTTGAACTTGAATCATGAACCTGTGCACTTCTGCAATTGCAATGATTGATAGTCAAATGAGAAGATATGCTGCAGGGTGTAATAATTTCCAAGAATAGGAGACTACTGACGCCTCGCTCCTAAAGAGTAATACGTGGTTATCGACCTTAAAATGACTCAAAGGGCAAAGTTCAGCAGGAGCATGTGCCATAAATTATGGCCTGATTGACTCGTCAGTATTCCAGAATCACAATTAAACTCCAGGAGCATAAAATTACAAACCAATTTCAATGCAGAATGCAACTTGAAATTGTCTGATTAAGGATACGAAATTCAGTTTCTTACCATTGTGGTTTGGCCACTGGTTCTTCTGACTTCACATGATTAATCGGAAAGCGACCACCGCTAAAGATACTGGCACAATCTCAGAGAGATCCATGTGCGGCAGATCCAGATCAGACAGGCAGACGGTCTTATCAGCACAAAGCGATGCACAAATCCAATCACCGACGGAACATGCGATAAAACTGGCTAAAATAAATGTGTGTTCTTTCCTTGTTAACCAATAACTTACACTTTACACTAAACAACTATAAAAAAAATGCACGTTTCGAGAGCCGAAGGTGATTTTTTTTTGCCGTGCACTTGACCAAGCAAAAAGTAGAAAAGAATCTTAAAACTAATTTCTACTGTGTTTAATCACTCTCGCTTTTCTTGTGATGTTGATTTCAGGATTTGATGTTTGCAGTGCCAATCCCGACTTGCTGCTGCTGCTCCTGCTCAAAGTTTATTTTGCATTTGAAATTCATTTCTCACTCAATTCAAACTTCAAACTCAATACTCGAGCAAGTCAAGCCAATAGCCATGGCAGGCAGTCGTCTCCACTTCTACACTCGACCCGAGCCGAGCATTGCATTCACATTCGGCGGGTGGCCGGCGAAGGCGAGCCAAAAGCCATAATTCTCATTCGATTATTATGTGAGCACTCGGCTGTTTTGCGAATTAGCTGCAGCTCCATCAAATTCAAGTCTTCTTAATTCAATGCTACGCAGGGTGGAGCAGATTCGCACTCGCACTCGCTATTCGCAACTGTACGGGCAAATGTATGGGAGTTCGATGCTCTAAAGCCTTCTTTCTGTGCTAGTGAGCCGCTTCGTTACGAACATTCGTGCTGGCTGCTTGAATCTTGAAAGACACGTTGCATTTCTTCAAACTCTGCCTGCCTGCACTGCACCTGCCAAACTGCAGTTGACAGATTGTGGATCCAGTCGATTGTAATTAGTTTTTGTACATAATCAGTGAACTCTGCAGTTATTCTCTAATTAAAATACTGTACTGCATTTTGCGTAAGTCCGGAATCTTTAGTATTGGTTCTACTTTCAAGTAAAATCTGGACACTCGCGAGCGATTCGGCTTCGGGTATTTAATCGGCTGGTCTGCTGTCGGTCCATTCGCATAGACTAAAAGTTTTCCAGTGTTATCAGTTAGTCTGATTCATTGCAAGATCTACATTCACAATTAATCACCGAAAATGAAGGAACGAGGTGGGTTGAGTTCTTCTGACCAGCCCTGCTACACATTGGTACATTTCCCAAGCGATGCAGAACAACCAAGCGAAATCCAACTTAAAATGGACTTGGGTAAGTTAATGGAGTGTTCGAATACATGAAACCCCAAATTCTTGAGGCGTGACAAGTGAGTAATTAATTGTCTTGTCGCCTTTTCAGAACGAGGAGATATAAAAGTGAAGACTGATGCGCTAAAGAAGGTTCTGTTCATGATTTTGAATGGAGAGAGATTACCAGGGCTTCTGATGACCATTATTCGCTTCATTTTACCCTTGCAAGTAAGTTAATTCCACCAATTTTGATCTGCGTATAATCATGCAGTTGTTACAATGTTTTTGCCCGTTGTACTTTGTAGGACCACTACATCAAGAAGTTATTGCTGATTTACTGGGAGATCGTACCAAAAACTTCACCAGATGGCAAATTACTGCACGAAATGATTCTGGTTTGTGATGCGTACCGAAAAGTAAGTCAAGATCCCATTTATATAAATTCGGTATTGTCGGTAACGTCTTTGATTTTAATTAACCCACCATTTGCGCATTGTAATGCAGGACTTACAGCATCCGAATGAGTTCATTCGAGGCTCAACGCTAAGATTCCTATGCAAGCTACGTGAGCCAGAACTTCTGGAGCCGCTCATGCCCGCAATCCGAGCTTGCCTTGAGCACCGCCATGCTTACGTTCGTAGGAATGCAGTTCTTGCCATCTTCACCATTTACAAGTATGCGCAAGCAGCAGACTTTTTAGTTCACCCACGGAATAATGCATTTAATTTAATGAATTTGTCTTTTTGAATTTAGGAGCTTCGACGCGTTAATTCCAGACGCTCCAGAACTAATCTCCAACTTTCTGGAGGGCGAGTCTGACATGGCCTGCAGAAGAAACGCTTTCATGATGCTATTGCAAGTGGATCAACCAAGGGCGTTGAGTTATTTGTCATCCTGTCTCGATCAGATCAATTCTTTTGGAGATATTTTGCAATTGGTCATTGTGGAACTGATTTACAAGGTATTTTCTCCCCTTCCAAACTTCGTCACCAAAAATTAAATAAGGTAAATAATTCTATACGGCCCCTTTGTCGGCAGGTTTGCCATCACAACCCCAGCGAGCGAACTAAATTCATTCGCTGCATTTACAACCTTCTGAATTCGACGAGCTCAGCGGTGCGATACGAAGCAGCTGGAACTTTGGTGACTCTTTCAACCGCACCTTCGGCAATAAAAGTACGAAATACTTTAAAGTTTTAATTGTTTAAAGGAAATTTCATTTTTGACCGTGTCTTGCATTTTTTATTTCAGGCGGCTTCATCCTGCTATATTGAACTCATCATCAAGGAGAGCGACAATAATGTCAAGCTGATTGTACTGGAGCGTTTGTCCCAACTCCGGGAAGTCGCTGCGCACGAAAAGATAATGGAAGACCTCGTGATGGACATTCTCAGAATTCTCGCGGCTCCAGATTTGGAAGTGCGTCGCAAAACACTCGCACTGGCTCTGGAGCTTCTCACCACGAGAACCGTGAACGAAGCTGTGCTCTTCCTGAGAAAGGAAGTTGGTCGAACTCACAATTCCGTTGAGCACGACGAAACTGGAAAGTACAGACAACTTTTGGTCAAGAATTTACATCAATGTTGTGTCAAGGTAATTGAAATAAATGAATTTCTAACTTGTGCACTACATTTCTGCTCGGACAAAAATTATATACGAATTATTTATCATATTTATATTTAATCATGAATTTTATTCCAACAGTTTCCCGAAGTAGCCGCAAGTATCGTTCCAGTTTTGGCAGAGTTTCTTTCCGACACAAATGAACTGGCGGCGTCAGATGTTCTCCTTTTTATGCGAGAAGCTGTTCACAAGTTCTCTGGACTGACGATGATCATCGTGCAGAAACTAATCGAAGTATTTACAACCGTCAAGTCAGCCAAAGTACTCCGAGCAGCGATCTGGATCCTTGGTGAATTCGCCAGCGGGAAGGAGGACGTGGAGACCGTCCTGAGTAACATTAAGACGTGCCTGGGAGAAGTAAGAGACTATCTTGTCCATCAGCTTACGACTTACGATTGAATTAAATTGAAATTAATTTTAATTTTTCTCTCCTCTGTAGTTACCCTTGGTTGAATCTGAGCTAAAGAAAAGTGCACCCACAGAAGCGGACGAGGGCAAGGCCGAGCCGGAGCCGGCATCGACGCCAGCAAAGCAAGAAAGACCGCAAGGCGCTCGACTGGTCACTTCCGACGGAACTTACGCGACACAATCTGCGTTTTCGATGCAGCAAACTGTAAAGCAGGCAAGTTTCTCGTTGTTCCGACCCAATCGAATTCGATTTTGGAGAAAATAGACCAATCCTTTAAATTTTTTTCGCATTTTGCTATTTTGTAGGAGAACGTCCCTGCACTACGAAAGCTGCTGATTGAGGGTGACTTCTTCATCGGTGCTTCTCTCGCGTCTTCTCTGACAAAAATGGTCAGAAGACTCATCGTGGACAATGGCCCATTGAAGAAAGCAGAGAAGAATAAGCTCGCCGCCGAAAGCATGTACATCATGACGTCAATCATTCGATACGGCCTATCAGGTCTTCCCGCCAAGCCAATCACATCCGACGACATCGATCGGATTCTGGTTTGCTTGAGAGTGCTGGCTGAAGACAATGGCAAGGTTTCCAACATCTTCACAAACGATTGCCGCCAAGTGCTCGGACTTATGCTTCAAGAGCAAGCGGAATTCGAGGCTCTGCACACAAAAGTTCAGAAGAAAAAGAACATCAGCGCGCAGGCGGATGATTCAATCATGTTCAACCAGCTAGTATCTCGAATGGATATGGTGAATGGGGAAGACGTGTTTGAAGTTAGTCTGAGCCAGGCTGTTGGCTTCAATGCGAAGAAAAATGATACGGACGTAAGTTTAGAACCGCCAAATTACAAAGCAAAGCCGCGCAGTTGCTAAAGCTGAATTGCTTTTGTTTTCCCTTCAGTTTTCATCGTCCAAGCTGAGCAAGGTCACTCAGCTGACTGGCTTCTCGGATCCGGTTTACGCCGAAGCTTACATAAATGTCAACCAGTTTGACATTGTTCTGGATGTCCTGATTGTTAACCAAACTAGTAAGATCCACACCAAATCCATCTGCTTTTAAATACTCCAACTTAGTAGTTGATAGCTTTCAAATTGCACTTTGCAGACGACACTTTGCAAAATTGCACTTTGGAGCTGGCCACTTTGGGTGATTTGAAACTGGTTGAGCGACCTCAGCCGCTCGTGCTGGGCCCTCACGACTTCACAAATATCCGCGCTAGTATCAAAGTGACTTCCACTGAAAACGGCGTCATTTTCGGAAACATCGGTAAGCACACGTCTTGTCAAGACGCTCCATTACAGTGAGAAGTGAAAATGATGTGATAAATATCATTTTGCAATTGTGCTCAGTTTACGACGTGACTGGTGCTGCGTCCGACAGGAATGTTGTCGTCATGAGCGATATTCACATTGACATAATGGATTACATTCTGCCGGCAGCGTGCACCGACGCGGAATTTAGAAGCATGTGGGCAGAATTCGAGTGGGAAAATAAGGTACGGAGAAAATGCTGCCATTTCGAGTGCGGCAAATGTTGTACGACGTCAGCGTAATTATTATTCTCTGCGTTCGTTTTTGCAGGTGAGCGTGTCGACGTCCATTCCTGACCTACATCAGTATCTCCAACACCTGATCAAGTCAACCAACATGCAATGTCTCACACCTGAAAAGGTATTGAGTATTTTCTCTTTGCGCTTATGCCAAGCCTTGCATATTTTTAATATACCGCCTGCTTTCATTCAGGCGCTGTTGGGCGATTGTGGATTTATGGCTGCCACGCTGTACGCCAAGTCAATTTTTGGGGAAGACGCCTTAGCAAATTTAAGTATTGAGAAACCGATCGACAACCCCTCAGCTCCAGTCACCGGTCACATCAGAATTCGAGCAAAGAGCCAAGTACGTGATGCGTGACGTGAATATTTAAAATGACCGCGTACTTATGCGGTAATAATTAATGTTTGTCCTTCTGCTTTGTAGGGAATGGCACTAAGTCTTGGGGACAAAATCAACATTTCCCAGAAGAAAGTGCAGTATGAGACACCGCAAGCACCAACGAAAGCACTTCCGACCGAAGTTGCGGCAGAGTGAAAGAAAAACTAGAAACTTACAAAGCTACTTTCATTGCAAAATAAATTATTTATGTTACAATTGATAGCCCCTGAAGTAAAGTTGGATTTCAAAGCTAAGACGAAAGATAGTGTTTAAAGTCATTATTGGCATTTTCATTACCTGATTACGTCATTCTGCATTCTTATTACATAAACGTTCGCGTTCCTGTTTTCAAAACAGATTAATTAATGGGTGTATGCTACTTTGCTGCATATTTCGAATGCCACCACCACGCCTCGACAGAAATGCGACGACGAATCATGTTGGCGCTCCGTGGTCATCGGAATGGAGGAATCTTCTTTGTTTGCAGCGTTGTTTTGAGATTCTAATTGTGTCCTGAACAAAAACATGCTAAAATCGCTTAATGCCTGACTTCAGCCATGCCAGATCGTATAAATACGAATATTCGTCAATTTATCCTCGTGCAATCTGCATTTGATCTTCAGATCTGCAAGCAGAAAAATCATTTCCAAACAACTCCCAGTCACTTGTCAATTTCGCATAAAGCTTCCAAATTTGAGTTTCCCCTCGCTGCATCGGGAATGCCGAATCGAGCCACGAAGTGCCAAACTTTTGAGCTGTACAAGCGACAACGCTCTGAATTTTAGCAGTGACTTTACCAATTTGTGGTGAAGAGGGCGAGTAACTTAAAGAAGAGAAAAATAGGATTAAAATAGCAATAACACAACATGGCACTGTATTTAATAATTTCGGTCGCTATCGTCTGCTGGATTTCTGGCTTCTGCCCGGTCTCTGGGTACAAACACTGGAGGGAGCAACACGACTGTGATCCCAGCAAATTCGCCGAAAGACTTCGTGAGGCTTGCATCTCTTACAAACGAAGCGCCAACTTTTTCCAGCCGACTCACTCAAGAAACACCGCCGCCGCATTTTCAAATTCCGAAGGTTCGGACCCAGAATTTAGTTACTTTGTGCTTCCGCAGTAATTTGCCTTGGTTTCTAATTATTTGCCTGCCCTTTCAATTTGCAGAGGACACCGCCGAGGCCGAAAGCCTGCTGCTGGGCGTCTTGTCACGCAGACTTCCTCGACACCTGCTGCACTCAGCAGACATTGAAGGACAGCAGGACAGCAATGATATGCTTGGCCAGCTTCGGCCCGACGACGATGCGTCAATATCAAAACAGCTGAAACCAAAAAGTCGCAAAGTTCGAGATGCCGAGATGCTCCACAATTTCATGACGCAATGCTGTGTAGCGGAGGAAGGATGCAACATGAGCCACTTTATTACGCTCGAGGAGAACATCGGCTACTGTGCCTTCGACGGGTGAAGCCTTGCAGCCTTTGCACGCCCTACCGGAAGACAATTTATAGAATTTATTCTTGTTCACCTGTACGTTCATCTTTTCTTTGTTGCTCCTTCCAAACTGAAATCAAAATCACCCATACTTCTTTAATAAACTGCTTCACTTCATTTCAATCACAATCACAATAACTTGTATTCATTTATTGGAGATTTTAGTGTCTGGTCGACCGCGTATTTCTAATACTGTACTGAGGTTCTACGTCGAAAATCGTGGGGCTGGAGTAAACAGTGAACGAATTTAACAGAGCGTGGCGTAAGTTCATGTACATGAAACAAATTATTTCAGGAGTTGGCGGCTATAACGCGTGGCGTCCGTGGCCCAGCACCTCGTCGTAGATGCCGATGGGAAACACGTACACGTTGTGTTTCGTTGTGCCGTCCGGCCGCTCCGTGGTGGTCGGCATCTCGTGTGCGTATGATCCTCCAGCCGCGGTCGCCATGTGCGCGTGCGTGTGATGCTCCTGTGAGTCGGTATTCCTGTAGTGGTGGTGGTGATGATGCGTCTGAGCGTCCACGGCCGCTCCTTGCACGTGCTCATCGTTGTCCTGGTGCAGGAAGCGATTGTCGGACCTCCGCCTCGACTGCGTCTGCGCCTGCCCCTCGCTGGTCGCATGCGTGTGCTTTCGCGTGTGCGCCTGCTGCAGAAACGGAATTCGGTAAGTGTCGCGAGTTTTCAGAAGCCGTGGAAACGAATTCGAATTCAGGCTTGGCCTCGACCACGTCAATGGCAAGCTGGACAAGCCGGACACGACGCGACCTTTTTTCAAAGCAGAAGCCACGGCGGTCGGACCCAGAAAGTTGGTTAGTGAGGCGGCGCCTGAAGCGAATTGGGTTAGCGCGTTTAAAGCATCGACGGCAGCAGTAACAGCAGCGCCGTCCCCGCCTTGTTCTCTGTTAGCACGCAATGGCGAATGTGTACGAAGCCGTCTCAAGCGTCTCTGTGGTCAAGAACGAGCTCTGCATTAAAAACGAATTCAAACTCCTAATTTGTACGACACATATTGCAGGTGCGGCAACCTTCTGATTTAGATGCCAGCTGCGACGGCCAGTCGGAATCGGAAGTCTGACAATGAAGCTAAGCAGAGCGAGTTGGTCCTGATGCTGGTGTTGACGTGCCCTTCGATTTTCACGCGAAATTCGAGTGCTCGAGGACTCCAGGCTGGTTGGCCTTCGCCTCATCGCCTTCCACGGTCCCTGTCTCTGCTGCTGCAGGCTTAGGCTTGATTGCTTTAAGGGCATACAAAGAGTGGAGCATTAAAAGGGCACTTCAGCAAACGGCAAATGGGAAAGTCCTTGACGTAGATGACCCAGTGATGAAAATTGGACAGAACACGGGACACGGTTCAAAGTGCAATGCACAAATCACAAAGCAAAGTGCACAAACGTCACGCCGAAGCATTGCATTGCAATTCCATTTGCAATGCAGTCATTTGCCGGGCTACTCTGTCTAGTCACGGCAATAAAATTCTTTGGCACAAGCTTTTCCTTGATCTCCCGTCATTTGCATGCAGGCAGGGGATCGCGTTTAGATTTCAGCATTTGAAAAAAATTAATTAAATTAGGAATGCGATCGTGATCGCAATCGTTCGCTCTTACAGTGACAAATCTCTGCACGTCGTCTGTGGCGCCGCCGCCGCCGGTGACGGTCTCTGTGCTGCGCTGCGTTGGGCTTGCTGCATGACCTGCCTGCATGATTGACCCAGAATTTGAATTCCAATCTGGTTGCATTCTTCCCGTCGTGGAGGTGGTCGTCGGGGCACTGTGAGAAAGGAGTAAGAACGAGAATGTTAAAGGCTTTTCCTAGAAAATTGCCAAAGCACGAGTACGAACCTCTTTTGCCTGAGGCGGTTGCAGTATTTCATCATCGCGTCCGCCTCGCACGGCCGCTCGCAGCATTCGTCGACGACCGAACGCGGAAGTCTCGTCAGGACCGTCGTCGTCGAGTGCGCCTCGGTGATGAGACCGATCGGTGCTCTCCCGCTTCGGTGCTCTGGGTGCTGCTCAGGTCGTCGACCCGCTGCGGCCGTCTCATTTTCACTGCGTTGAACCGAGAAATCAGCAGCAGCAGCGTCTAAGACGGAGAGAATTTGAGATCTTTTCTGACGGCCGTTCGCGGAATTGGCAATTGAGCTTACCATTCACGCTCGAGCTCGAATTCAGATTGAGCGCTGCCCGCATCTCTCCGAGGAACGGGCTGCTCCTGCAGATCATGTCGATCGCGTAGCGGAGACGCTGCCCGCAGACGTGCCTGCTGTCTGCGCTCGGAGTCGGAGTCTTCCTTACCGAAGCACTCCTGAAGAAGTGATCGCCCTCGGGCCGTCCATGCACGGGGCAGACGGTGCAGGAAAAGACGAGGCTCGTGGCAGTCGCAATGAGGAACCAGACGCTGATGGGCTGGTTGCTTATGTGCATTTTCTTTCCTTTGTCGTGTGACGGCTCACGGCTCGGTCGCGGTTGGTCGAGAAGGGTAGAGGCAGATTGCAATTGGCAAACTAAGCCAGGCGACTATCTAAAATCACTGCAATGCCACAGCTACTGTGTCGCACTTCCGTATGGCAGCAGTCGGAGGCAATTGCATGTTATACTCAGCGGACGTGCCTAAGCTGCTGCCTATAAAACAACAATGCAATTGCGGTGCTCGCGAGTGCTCTTCGGGCCAATTCTATTGTAGGAATAAAGCCAGAATTAAAATTGCATTGACGACGTCTGCAGTCTGCGAAGACGGAGACAGGCGAAGGCGCATGCACACACGGATTCAGAAGAGTCATAAAATGAACGGCGAGAAGGCAAACACTGGCTTGCCGTCCACTCTTTCTCTTCTCATGCACTTCACAGAAAAGAATGTTTCTCCAGAATCTGCCCATTATTATATTGTCGAATTCATTATAAAATTATAATTACCTTGATTGCAGGTCCCAATTCGGCAACTGCAACTCGTCAAGAAACTTTCCAATTCGACCAATTCCTATTGTTTTATTTTGGGACCTTCGCTGCCGTGCGATTTTCGCAGTTCCCAAGTCTCAAGCGGCACGGCGATTTTGCCACTTCATTGAGCTTGTTTTTTCTCTCCTTTTAATTCCCAGCATTTACGTTTAAAATCTATAAAATGCATTTCGTCGTCGCGCCACGCCGCTCTGACCTTTCTTATTTTCTTTCGACTGTAACTGACGTTCCAATCGCCAATCGGCCAATTTCGCTTCTCCGCTTCGTCTACTGACTTACATCTGTCTGTAATTAAAATTCACACTCACGAAATAACTCACGCTGGAGAATTCCACTCAAAATGAAAAAGACACGACAGTTTTTCAGATGAGCAGCATCGAGCACGTAATTTCGTGTTTGCATGTGTTTGAACTGCACAATTTTTGCACATGCGAAAATGCGAAGATCTCGTACGCTCTGCAGGAATTTGCAAGTTTAAATCTGTGGAAATTCCAAAAATACACTACGTCGTTTCAATGCAATTTACTGCTGCCTGCAAGTTTCTGCTTTTGCGACACCTTTTGTGTGTAAAGGATTGGAAAATGACAGGCGTCCGAATTCAACATAGTTGAAGGACTGAATCGTTATCAATTCAAGGAGAGCAAAAGCGGGCCAACCCTCGTTTCCAGACTCCCAGTTGACTTCTCCTGTCCTCGGTACATTCAATTATTTTCTTTTATACGGCACACAGGTATCAATAACGCCTGTATCAACCAAACTTGGGCTGGCGTGGCGTTGGAAGCGAGTCCAGCGTGAGGTTATTCCCACCAGTCTTGAAACCTGAAGTGAATCGTGACCCTGAAGGTTTTGCGGCGTCCATTCCATCGGTATCACTGAACTTGACTCTTCGGAGCAAAACGCAAACGCTGTTGGCCTGGCTTGGTGGAATGATTTCTATTGAATGAGTTACTTCTATGTTTGTAATCAAATACTCACGAACGCGTACACTAAATCATGAGGCGCACGCGCACGACGGAAGGAGCGATTCTAGAAATTGGTCTATTATTAGAGAGAGTGAAGGTGCATAACTTGATGTCAGATGATCCGGCCCCTTTTGTGCTTTAAACAAAGAGAATGGATAAACCCAACAATTTGAATGGAAATGGAAAACCGTAGCATTTTAGTTCTTAGGAAACACGTCTGCCTTTGAGCAGCTAATTTCGCATGCTATTCATCAGGTCGTCAGGGCTCAAGGCTCCAAGCTTCAATGCAAATGCAAAAACAGTGATCCAAATTTAAAACGCTGATGGACGCTTTAGACTAACGCTGTAAAATTAATTGAAATCTCCCCGCGGTCGAAGCGTTAAAGTCCCGGGCAATCCTCACACCTGGAGAAAGCAGACGCTGAGTAGCACAGCAGAAAAATGCCCAGCATTCCATTTTCTCGCAACAGACACCGGCACGGGACGGGACAGGTAAAGTTTTCACGCCACGGAGTCACGCGTTCCAAAGCGGAGGGTGACGGTGAAAATGAGGAGGGTAGAGAAATATGGCATGTAACCGAATCCGGCTCGGGTTACATACGAACACGGGCGACGGACATTCTCGTCACCATGATTCCATTTCAAGTTTCAATTTCCATTTGCAGGACGTAATTAGATTTTCACAAATTTATTTATTCAAAGTACGCGTACGTACGGGAGAACTCATCAACAGTTACAATGATGATTTACAAATTTATGGACGGTACAGAATGTCCGTCGATCTCAAATCGAACGTGAACGGTTCGGGCGTGTTGTTGTACGTGTCGATGAAGCTGTGGTGCCTGGTTGGCATTGTGCTACTGCTCGTTGGCGGTGCTTCGGTTGATTGATGAGAATGCTCTCGAGCGTTGCGACCTAGGCCTCGGCCACCGCTGCTCTCGTTCGGGCCGTACTCATCCGACTGGCTGGATTCGTAATTAAATGTCGACGTGCTGGTGCCTGAATTGGCGGCCGCTGCCTTGGCAGCCGCCTGAGCCTTCCAGGCTTCATAATTTCGTGTCAAACGGGCCAACGTGTCCAATTGGGTTGCGTTGAAATAGCCCGAGCTGGCACCCCAGTTGTACTGCACATGAAACACGTACGGAACAACAATCAATCATTGCATTTTACATTGGTATTGGCAGGACTTCATTTTCTTGGCCTGGCTAAAAGTCATCGTTCTGAGCAATCGAGCATTGTCCTCCGCCTTCACCCTCGCGCTCTCAGAAATCGTGGCCGTAGCGCAGGAAGCAATAAAGCCCTGCCCGCAGCCCTCGTCTCACGGAGTTGAAGAACCTGAGCGAATTGACACCATTTCGGTGCAATGAACCGAAACTAGAAACTAGCGTAGCGAATTGAATGAACGTTGCGCGCTCGAGCTTTCCTACTTTCCCAAAAACGGCCAACTGCCAGCCGCCAACTGCCATCTCGCTCAGCGGCGTCACGCCGGCATGAAAATACTATGCAACAAATTATGAAGTCTCGTCCGAAAGCTATGCCGCACGCTAATTTTAGAGCTAAAAATTTTAAATCTTACGTGAGGCGGATGTCTCTGATTGTGGCCATGCGCCAGTGTAATTGTGCCAATCCTGTTCAGGACACGGAGAGCATTGCAATTGGAATAGAGTAATTCAACAATTTTTGTATGCATATTGCATTTTGACACTTACACATTGTTGCCACTGCGAACATAAATCGGTTGCGGTCTCTGCTCGACTGGGCAATAGCTCAGGAGGGAGGAGACGTTGCACGATTCCGAGCAGCACCTGTGAATGACGGTGGCTGGCAGCATCCGTCTGAGGAGGCTTCTTAATCTCTTTGTGGTGAGGGCAGAATGTGTCGCGTTCCAATGGCGAGCATGTCGGAGTCGATGTGCCTGCGTGTCACGGTGAGACTCTGAAATCAACGCCGGACGGGCCGGATTCCAGAAATTAGGCTGAATTTCTTAAATTCTGAATTGCGAACCAAATTCTCAAGCACTTGAATGCTTACCGTCAGCGTGACCGTCCGGAGTCGAAATACTGTCGTCGTCCTGCCACTGTGCGGCCTCATGGGACGAATACTGCTTGCACATGACCACAATCAAGTCGATAAACTTATTTGTACAGAGCATCTTGATTCGCGGGAAAACGATCGACCCGGTGGCCACCAGCTTGGTCGAGTTCATCCAGCTCTTGATCGCCACCCATTTTGTATTGAACGACTCCGAGTTGAACGCGGGGTCGGCAGCGTCAGTCTCGACGGTTTGAGTTTGGACGGCGCACAGGAACAGGTGCAAAACGAGAAAAAGCGTGACGAGACGCGTAATTTTCATTTTCGTAATCGAAAGATGCAGGTTGGAAAGTGAAACACAAAAGGACCGAAACTGAGAAAATTTAGCCTAAATTTCCCCAAAATCGAGGATATCAGTGAAATGAGGCGAGAAAGGCTTGAAATTGTGAGCCTTGGGCCGGTGTGTTCTCTGAATGGAATCGTTGGACGAAATGGTTGAAACAATGCTCAATTAATACGGGTTATAGCCTGCCTGCCTGCAATGGGCGCAACTGTCACACACCCGAGGGAGCACAGCAAAATGTTGAGTGCTGCTCACACGACACGGCGTTTCTGTATCCCTATATTTCTGTATTTTTGTGCAAAAATTACGACATTCGGCGTGCTTCTAGAAAAATTAGCAATTCTTGCTTGCTTGTTTGTTTTTGTACTGCAGCCTTCAGTTGTTACACTTCATTCATGCAAGAACCCAAAGTCACAGCGTTCAGCGTTTACACTTTCTGAGATTTCGCACAAAATGGACTCATTCACGCAGGCAGACAGGCGAAAAATGTGCGCTTCACGACTTTCCAACGCTTTCCGTTGCGGATTGTGAATTGCGAATTCTTCTAATTAATCGGCAAGTTATCTGCACATTACGGAGAACGCATTTTCTTTATGCAAAACGAAAAATGCAAAATCAGCGAAGGTTCTCTGTTCTGCGATGCAGCAGGTACGTGAATCTCCATGAATCCATACCACATGACTTCATTCAAACTTCCATTCATTGCGTGCCTGGACCGACCGCGATCGTGAATGAGTAATCCAGCAATTCCAACAGTCAACAACACCAGAAAAATGCAGCTTTATGGAAGTATTACGCAGAAGGCAGAAACTTTTAAGTTGTGAATCGATCGTATGACAGAAAACGAGAGAAATCAGCGTTTTTCTTGATTTCAGCGCGGATTTGGTTTGACTCGACGCGATTCCGTTGAGTCAGCTCGTTTACATATTTCTCATGGTCAGTTTTCGTCAATTTGACAGCGAATATCGAAATCAATTCAATCGCAGCGCAATCAATAAGCAAACGATTGGCCGTCTTGTGGTCTTGTAATAAAATAATATAAATTAAAGCGTAATGACCCGAAGCGTAATTACTCCAATGACTTGTTGACACGGCTGCTAAATGAATGAAATGCATTCAATTGCACAAGCCAATACAATTTTTATGCTTCGCCTTGTAACGTGAGCTTTAGCACTCGCATTGCGTCTTGGCAATGAATTCACAATTACACAGAGTACGACGGCACGGGGCAGATTGAGAATTGAACTGCTTAATTATGGCGTTGGCTTTTACATCAAAACACGAATAAACCTCTCAACTATCTGATCTACACAATGACTAGACTAGAATAAAACACTGAAACTACGTCCTCGGGGCGCATACCCTTCCTCATGCCTTCGGGTAGTAGGTCTGAAGCTGGTCGGAGAACCCCATCGGAAACGAGACCGGTCCTTCCTCCGTCCGCCAGCCGCTGGTGTACTTAGGGACCAACACCGTCGGTGACCACCGCGTGCCTTCTTGGGTCCGCTCCTCCGACGAGATGAAGTCCCGCGCCGTCTCGTCCGACGCCGGAGCGGCTTCCTGAAATGGCGGATTCACTTCGCGATTAGACACTGCCTTGCCCTGCTGCCAAAAGCTAATTCGCCGCAGCCGTCGCTCGTTGGCATTGAAGATCGGCCTCCGACGAAACGTCGGCGTCGTGTAGTCGGGGACGAAGTTCACGTATCGGCTTCGGGCTGGGGCGGAGCTGCTACTGCTGCGAGGAGAGCCGTACCAGTCCTGAAGCTGAAGCATGAATGGAAGCGACGACAGCCCCTCGTCACCCTTCGCATTCAGTGGCGGAGTGGGCATTGCTGGAAGTTCGGGCTTGGAATGCAAAGCAAAAAGAAAGCAAGGCTTAAGCTTTCATGGATTGAGCAATTAGTGTGTTAATCAGCGGCCCAGCCTCCTTGCCCATGCAGTATGAATTTCTAAACCTTATAAATGTGCAGGAAAAGTAACCTTACCGGTTCCTCCTCTTCTTGAACGAGAATCTCTGTACGGACTTCGGCTTGAGGAAGGTCAGGAGCAGCCATGGAGGTTTGAGCCGTCATAGTTGGAGCGTAAAGCCTGGAAATAAATAATTGTGAATTAATGCTCACGTCATAATTCGCCCTCACGTGAGTGATGGCTACACTTACCCGCAGTATTTCCTCAGCTGCGACGGTGAACACGACTTTTTGCAACACTCATTCACGATATTCTCGTTCTTGGCGCTCTCCTCAAACGTGTCACGCCCGCTCTCGCCGTCCGCGTGCCTTTTGCGATGCCCGTGGCCGTACTTTCGGTGGGGACCTTGCAATATCGAAGGTCACTTGATACTAATTATGTTCACAGTAATTAATAGTCGCAGTAATTAACTCACCGACAGAAGGACCCTGGCAAATGTATCTCATGTGATCGACCAGTCGATGTCCGCATAGGATTTTCTTGTCTGAATGAGCGGGGTCCACCCTGTAATGAGAATGAGCATGTCTGCTGTATCTTGCGTCGTCAGTCTCAGTCTCAGTCGGGTCGCCCATGTATCGTCCACCGCCTCCGAGTCTGCCAATGCTGCCACCAATGCCGTTTTGGTGCACGAGAACTGCCCCGCTGGTCCAGTTGAAGTCGTCGAGGAGGACGGCTCCAAGCGCCCAGAGGGCGATGGACCAGTTGCAGCCAAAGCACGTCAGCCCGGGCGCGAACAACATCTGTAAGCAAATAAACAGAGCAAATTCGGCAAGGCGTAAGCGGAAATGACGCTAGCCAGTGAACACCGACTGCAACAAAGTGACTGAAGGATTTCAATCTCATCGAAATCAGGTGTCGTTAATTCTTGCTGATTCTTAATCATATCTGTTGACAAACACTCGCCCAGAAAACGCGCAAGATGCAAGATTGCGAATTTTGGCAATGCTGAATGGTGGTAATTGCAATCCAAATGCCAGAGATTTCATTCCTTCCTATTTTGAACAAGAAGAATTGCTTCCATTGTTTGTTCACGTTGCGTCTTCGACTCGAATGCCATTCTCGGCTGCGGCTATTAAAATGCCTCTTAAAATTGCCGGTCAGGGTCGAGTGACAATTTTAATTACTTTACATAGCTAGCCTACTTTCGGGACGATTCCAAAGATTTTTACGGCCTCGTGTCGGCCTGCCTCAGAAGTCTGCCTGGCGTGATGTGCTTGTTCAAGCATGCATAAATAAGCCATTAAATATTGGAATTTAATTACGGCAGGGTGAGCTGTACGCCTTGTTATTTGATGCAAGAAGAATTTGGTGTGGCATGGCATTGAGTCTGCCCTAAAAATAGCAGCAGCAGCAACGCAATTTAATTACGATTACGTCTAAATTCTTACCGTCTGCTTCTGGCGATGGCGGCTGCTTCACTTCGGCCAGAAACCTGACTGCCGTGAAGCTGGAAAACAGGAGCCTGCGAGCGTACGTGTGTCTGACCAAACTTCTGGACTTCTTACTGGTTTTTATACGCCCTCATTTTCATATTCTTTGGCTTCGACTTTCGATCTGAGCCTTCATTCGTCATCCGTGATTCTTGATTTGATGTGGCTTGGTTTTGAGATACAAAATGCGAGAGCAACCAGAGTTAAACTCAGTCTTGCGCATGGCTGAAGCTTTCATGAAGCTTCAATGACTAAGCTTTCAATGGAATAATACATTGAAATACGAAATTATGCGTTTGACATTTTGTATGCCTGCTTGTTTGATTGCTAATTGAAATTACACGTTTCGGATCCCGCCCGAGCCCAGGCTGGTCTTTGATGTCGGTCGCAATCGGGATTTCCAAACAAGTTTGGAAATACCGACACGTGGGCTGAGCTTTGAGCTTTGCTCGTCTAAGGCGACCGCGTCAACGTCTTCCAGTGCAAGCGCCAATGGGCGTGGCCATTCATAATGTGAATTCTTTCAATTAAATCCTGAGATTCAAATCCGGTAAACGGCTGGCTCAAAATTCTCCAATTCTCTAATTGCAGGAAAACGTAGCTTTTATTTAAGATTGGTGCAGTCGTTTCATTTCCCACGCGTCCCGAAGCATAGCATAATTTTAAACTTGATGGCATCTCTCATTAAGGACTGGGTTTGCTAATGCTAATCACTTTCTTTCTTCAAAATGGCCCATGCTTCAAACTCAGCCAGCCGACGTCAACGTTTTTGAACGAATCGTTTATTAAAGGCAATTCCTGACATTCCTGGAATGGAATTTAGTGAGGTTGGTCAAATCCAATGGTGCATTGATTGCACAAGCAAGCAGGGCAAGGCGGTGCTAACTTTCGACCGACTTGGATGATGGGGAAGCCTGCCGGCGGTGGCGGTGACTTCTGACAAGGCGCACGGCGATGATAGGCTCAAATTAAATCAATAAACTGAACGACGCAAATAAACGATTTGCAATTTGCAAAGGGGTATATTTAACCATCATTCAAATAAAACCTTTTTCAATCAGTAATAAATGTAGATAGCAATCACCGTCATACACATTTTTTAATCCTTTTATCAATCAAATAAATGTATTTAAAAATTTTTTATATCATTTCAATATTTCATATGCTTTTCTCAATTGAATGTCCAGAGCCCTCAACAAGTTCTTCGGCGCAACATGTCAAACTCGTTATGAAAACGTAAGCCAAATAAATTACTGTAGCTCCAGGTAATTCTCATACCACAGTATCAGTTGCAATGCAAGTGATTGGAAGAAATCCATTTTGTACATGTGTATTTTTCGGAGACATTGTTAACAGTTTAGCTGTTGTGAAAGGGCTTGTCTCATTGCCCTCACTCGCGACAGATGTGGCGAGTGGCCAGAAGCGAGAGAGCGTCCACCTGGAGGTAAGAAAGGTCGAATTCGGCAATAAATTTTGAACTTGGCTCTTGTATTCTGATTCTAATCTAAGTGAGTCATGAAAAGTATTGTTTGATGGATGATAGAATTTACTTATGCGAAATATGAAAAACCTTGTGTGATTGATGATTGGTTTTATTGGAGATTGCGTATTTTAATTGACAAAAGACACCATTTTCTGAATGATAAAAAGGTTTGTTTGAGTGATGATAAAATTCCAACACATTTGCAAATAGACATTACGTCATTCGACGCAAAGTTAAAATAGGTACGTATTTATTTCATCTTTCTGCCTTTAGCTCGTAATTGCAAAATTGAGGAGAGATTACAAACTCTGGTCCCAGTACACATGCCCAGGAATTTGAGATCCATAAATACAGTGCAGTTTAAATGCTCCGTCGTGTATTATACCAAATGCTGCTAACCTTAGCATACATGCGAAACCTCTAAAAACGAACGCGTGAGAGCCGAGATTCTTGAATACAAACATGGATACTTTTCTTACAACTAAAGCTAACCCAAAATGACGTCAGCAAGCAAAAGCGTCACATTTTTCAGTGATTACACGCTTTCAGTTTGCAAAATTCGTTCATGTCACAGAGGTGACGGCGATAATTATTTGTACAAATGCAGGAATTCAATTCCGGTCCTCGCAGAGATTTTCCACCGAGTCCCAAATTGAAGCCAAGGCAAGGCACTTCAACCTGCGTGTCGGCAGCAGCAGCCGCAGGGCCCTGTCGTTCACTGATACGAGTAGTGGTAGTAGGAGAAAGGTGGCGTCATCCCGACGTTGACGTTCATGTGCTGGAGCGGAAGCGGGGACATCGGAAGGTGGTGGCTCAGGTTGGCCTGTAGTTGCCCGTGCGAGCACGCAGCATTTGTATGGCCGACGCTGAGGCCTTGCGCCCCGCCGCCAACGCCGCTGGAATGGTGGATATGCCCCAAATGGCACGGCGAAGACTGAGCGTTGGCGTGGGAAAGCAGTGCGCCTTGAGTGTTCATTCCCACAATGCTGCTGTTGCCTTGCTGACCTCCTCCAGACTGCGCCTGCGAGACGAGTGGAATGTGGGCAGGCGGCGCAGCGGCAACACCTGGGGTTACCGAGGTGAGGGTCGAAAGGTGGCTGGGGGCGTGTGCGTGTGTGTGGATGTGGTGGCCCATGGGCACGTGTCCATGGCTGAGAGTCAACGGAGGCGTAGGCGGATGCGTCGTCGGAAGAACGGCGTGCGCGTGTGCCGGAGATGGAGCCGAGTCGATCGCGCCGCCTGAGATTACCGGGCTCATGCTCCGCGCCTGTGCCTGGGCGGAGCCCAGCGGAGACGTGGACGAGGACTGCATCATTGAGCACTGCTGAATTTGGGACGCTATCGAGAGAAGGATACTGCAGTGAGACAGCTCCGGACTGGACGACGCTTGGCTTTCTGTTTCTTCCAGAATCTGCCTTGCATCCTCGCTCTCCTGCGATTGGCCACCTGGAGCAGATCTTAAATGTTGCTCTTGCATATGTCTTCTCTGGTGCTTCTTCAGCGCCAGCCGCTTCGCAAACTGCCTGCCGCATTGCCTGCAAGGGAAGAATTCTTGCTTGCTGGATTCCCGCGGTGCTGCACGCGGGCGGTGTGTGTCGCTCATTGAAGAGGAGTTGGCCTCGGCCTCCGCCTCCTCCAGCGCGAGAGAGGCCTCGTTCACGTTGCCATGCTGCGGTGAAGACGCCATGGCCATGGCGATCGTGGGAATGTTGAGCTCCATCAAGTCCGAGTCTGGGTGAAACTTCTTAATGTGGGCCTTCAGACTCTGCCTTTGTATAAAGTACTTTGTGCAGAGCGGACAAAGCAGAGTTTGGCCAAGCGCCTTGGCCTCTTCGTGCCTCGCCATATGTTTCTCCAGCCGATCCCGCCCCGTCACGAACCGCAGGCAGTCTGGGCACTGGTGCTTGTTGCCCATGCCGTGCAGCTTCACATGTTGCTTCAGAATGTCGGGCCGTAGAAACTCTTTCTTGCACATTGGGCAGTGGTGCACCTCGTCGGAGCCGTGCGACTTGAGGTGGTCCGACAGTTTGTCGCGCCGGGAGAAGCGCTTCTCGCAGATGTGGCACGCAAACATTTTCTCCTCGGAGTGCACGTACATGTGACGCATGAGTTTGTCCTTCCGCGCAAAACGCTTCCCGCATTTCTCGCACTGGGACGACTTGTCAGCTCGCCCAACCCGTTTGACCTTCTCGCCGTTTATGTTTGCGGATTTGGGATCCGTTTTTCCATTGCCTCCACCTTTCGACCGACTTCGTTTCGCTTTGGTAATCCTTCGATTTAGGCTTGGGCTCAGGCTCCGTTTGTGATTCTTGGCGAGGGCGTTGAGCGCCATCCCCTCGTGACTTTCGTACTCATCGTCCTGACTGCTGCTTCCACTGCCGTCCCCGACAGAATCTTCGTGCCGAACGTCTTGGCTGTTGCTGTTAACGAAATGGCGAAAACTGCTACTGTTCGAGTCGTCTTCGTCTCCAACTTGCGGATCAGGGCTTCTTGAGACGCACGCTTGAGATCTGCCGTTCCCGTACTCGTTGTACCGCTGAGACTCAACCAGACTCATCTTTTTCGACCTTGTCGACGCCGACGCGTCAGCTGCTCCGTTCACTTCTTTCTTCATTCTACCACTGATTTTGGCCAATCCGCAGTTTTCGTCACTTTGCCCATTCCTGTGAGTAATTTTTGAATTCCTGCAGCGCTCGTTTGCGTTTCCGGCTGCGGTGGTGCCGAATTTTCTCTTCTTGGCCTGCACCTGCGCCTTTTTCTCCTGCTTGCTTCTGCCGGGCGCCCTCAGCTTTCGGGTCTTTCGCAAAAATTGTAATTGACATTCTACCAAGTGAGCCTTCAAGGTTTTCTTTGACTGAAATGCTTCACTGCACGTCGGCGTTGGGCACGGATGCTTGAGCTTCAGGCTCAGGTGGCCGTTTGTTTTCGTGGCGCGCGGCGATGGTGACGGTTTCGCTATTGCCACGCCGTCAGCTTCCTGTTCGCGTTCTTGTTTCGAGGCAGAATACGAATCATCCCCGCTCAGCGCAATATTCAAGCCACTCTGACAATCATCATCGTCGTCATCGTCCTGTTCGCCGCCAGAACTGATGCGGCTCCTGCCATCCAGCTCCGTCATTGTGGGAGTCGTCACGGCCTGATCCTCGTCAGGAGTGTTTGTCCTCTCAAACGATGACGTGTTGCTGCTGTTGTGGGATGAGGAAGACATGTCGAGCTCGAGTCGGGCAGGGTGCGCTTGGGCGTGTGGAATTGACGGGCTTGTCCCGTCATGACTGTGACTGTGGCCATGACCTTGGTTTCGATTTTGGCTTTGGTTTTGGCTCAGCGAGTGGGCGAGGCAGATATGCGAGTCGAGCTGGTTTCTCGACACAAATTCGTCAGAGCAAATGTTACATTTGTACTTGGCGTACTGAGAACAGCCTTCGTCGTCAGATTGGCACTGGCATCCGTCCTGATGATTCTCACCGCCATCATTTGCGTACTGCTGCTGGCCGGCGGCGGCGCCCTGCATTGACTTGCTGCCGCCCCCGCCGTTCATGCACGACGGCAGCACGCCCACGCCGTTTGAGCCCTGATTGGATTCTTCTTCCGTGCTCTCGGCTTCTCGCAGTTCGTTCTCGCCGCCGCCGTCGGCGTCCGAGTCAAACTCGTCCCACCAGCTCGTGTGTTCTTGGCTTTGGTTCTGCTGCTGCGGTTTGACGAGATGTTCCTGGTGTGCGTGGGTGTGCGCGTGCGCAGGCGGCGGAGGTGGCACATTGTTAACATTTGGCACAATCGTTGGCTCAATTTCCATGTGCTGCATTGACCGTTGCTTTGGGTTACCAGCTTCATGCTGCTGGAGCATGGAAGGCGGCAAGTAGGAACTCATCGGCATGGCGTGGCCGTTTGGAATGTTGGCCATTTTGTTGGCGTCATCGGCGGGCTTCAGTCCATTGCAGTTCTCATTTATCACCGCAGACGGCAACTGGTCGGGGTACAGCTCTACAATTGTGCAGTCCTCAAAAGTGAAGAGCACCCCTCGAATCGTGTGGCGATGTGAGTCGCGACCCCGGCGATGGTTTTCTGGCGCCAAAGGAGATCGGAGCCTGCAGGCTGCGCAGCCTTCGAAATGTTGGCTCTTCTGCACCTCCGAATCGCCGAATGACGTGAAATTCGGCGTTCCGTTGCCACCGACACCGTTCATGCATATGGAGGCTGGATCCGAGTGCGAGTAGTTGCCTTGCTTCAGGTGCAGGACAATCCGACCTTCAAAGTACATTTTTCCGTACACGGAGTACCCGCTGTTTGGATCGCCGTGCCCCTGCTGGTTCAGCTGTGAGTCGCCCTGCTGCTCGAAGTTGTCGATCTGAGGGAAGACGGGCATCATTGAATGCGAGTGTTGCTGCTGGTGGGAATGTGCGTGTTCGTGTTCGCTCACGGCCACGCCGACGCCGTTACGAAGGATGACGCTCGGCGGCGCAAGTTTCTGGTGGCAGTGGCTCTCCGCCATCGGCATCAGCCCAGCCAGACCGTCCCGAACAGGAACTTGGTGCTGGCACGGAACCATGGCGCTCTCGTCGAGAGAGTGCGGGTGGGCCAGCTGCTGAACGTTGCGCCTGTGCATTATCATCTCTTCGTCCACCTCCTCCTCTTCTTCGTCGTCTTCTGAACCGTCGTCCGTGTCTTCCAGAACTGTAACGCAAAGTAAAAATGTCAAATACTGAAACTCTTCGCCACATTCGTCAGGAAATAAGATTAGTTTTTGTAAATTATCCAAGTATACCGTCGTTGGCGCTGAGGGGATGATTTTGTGGCACATGGCGGTCCTGCCCCGTTGCGTCGCCCGTAATCACAGATGCCCCATTGTTCATTTCTTGATCTTGGCCGCCTTCTTCGACCATTGCGTGAGAGGGAATGGCGACGTTTATCGAGCTGGAGAGCGGCAACCCCGCCGAAATGTGCATTGGCTGCTGCGGCTGAGGTTGGAAGCGGTGCGGCCTGAAGGGGGACGAAATAACCTGGCCGTGACTGCCCCCATTTCCAAACATCATGTGATCAGATGTGTTCATTCCATTGAGGAGGCACTCCACGGGCCAGGAGACGTCGTTTCCCGAACCCCAGGTGCCCTCCATCGCACGAGGGTGCGTGTCGCCCATTATCGGCCTGCCTGTTGGATGATAAGAATGCTAATCAGTTTGTAAGTCGACCGTACAGTATAAAAATTAGTTAATTATCAACTAATAATGTTTACCTGAGATTCTGTCTGGAAAAATTCGTAGTCAAGCACTACACGGACGCCATGTTTGCCTAAACTAAAGGAATGTAGATTTATTTCTCCACACTTGGCCTCAATTGTTTGCTCTTGTATAAAATCTACCTAACGAGATTATCTTCCCCTTGATAAAGTGCCTACACCGAAAGGGCCTCAGACTTGTTTTTCTTGTTGGTTCGCACTTTGCAGGGAAGATGGAACAGGAACGGGGTTTCTTTGTACTGGACCTTCTCGCCGTGCGTGCTGTTTCTATGTTTAGCCTGTCTGTTGTCTCATCGCTCGGTGAGTTCCGGCTCCCTCGCCGAGTCACCCGAATCGATGATTGTGGGAAACAGAAGCGAAGCTTTATTTTCCCACTCAACAACTGTTGTTTACATTTTGTCTGTCAAAGCTCAAGTGGGAATCCAACGGGCACTTGCTTTGCATCGTTTCTTATCTGGTAAATTGTGACCTTTAAATTGCTTCGTGCGAAGAATACTTGCCACTCACATTTTGTTATAATTCGCTCGCTCGCTCAATTCTCAATTCCTCAATTCGTTGAATCTACGAAAGTGTTTGTGTTTCGCTGCTCACGGACGTTCAATTGACTTTTCGACCGTTGTGTACGCTTTACGCTAAAACACCCGTTTCGTGGATCAGACGCCTTTCGAAGCAAAAGATCAGTACTTGCCTATTTTGCGAAAGCAGAATTGTCATTGTCAATTGCCATTAGTGAGAAAAATGGCAATTGCGTTGGCACCACGTCACGTGGAGAGGGCCAAGTCCCTCCTGAGGCTCTCATCAGTTCTGGTAGCCTACGGATTCACTTTCGTCACGATAATCCAGTTTGGATTCTGGCTATCAGACACCAGTCTGATAACCAGCTACGAATTCCAAGGAACCTACAAAAGCTACTCGTTTTTTGGTAAGGAAAGGAATTTGCATTAGTGAATTGGCTGACAATTTAATCAATTCCATGCTTAATTACTTCCTGTTGTTTTTCAGATTGGCTAACGAATCTGGCCAGCTTTGAGTTTGACAAGGTCTACTTGGCTGAGCTCGGAACAAATGTCCTTCTGTTTGCTCTGTTTGTCCTTCAACACACTTTCTTGTCCAACACTTACCTCGAACACACCAAAATTTGGTCACGGATTCATTCCTGGGGGCTTGACAAACCACTCTACACTTTTCTGACTGGTGTTGCATTGCAGGTAAGCATCCTTTCTTTATTGGGCATGTCCTCCAGACCTGCCCACTGATTCTGTGGCGTGGATAGGCCCTATTAATCAGCCCTATTTGTATGCGCAGCTTCTTCTTTGTTTCTGGAATCCAATTCCCGTCGAGGTCTGGACGTTTGAACCATTCTCTAACTATTTCAAATGGGTCCACATCGTTGCTTGGGCTTTGCTGTACGGGACTTGCATTATGCTTGACTTGCCGGATATGGTTGGACTAACTCAGGTAAAGCAGTTCCAGTCGCTAACCGACGGACAATTGCATTCCAAGTATCAACTTTAACACAGTTGCCTTTCCGTACGTACTCAGGTTGTGGTCAGCAGTCCCACGACCACTGCCAAGTCACCCGAGTTGCAGCTGATGTACAAAAGACAGCGTCACATGGGCTTGATTCCATTCATCGTCATCTTTGGCGTGTATCCGTACATGAGGTAATTAACCCGAGTCCGATTCACTTATTGCAGCATCATACTATACGACAGGGATTAATGGCATGTTTCCTCTTTCCCGGACGCTACACGCAGCTTGGACCGATTTCTATTGGGCACTTCACTGGTGGCGTACACATTTTGTCAGTGCCGCTCCGACTCATGCTACGAGTACACCCGAAGCATGAAGAAAGTGAAGAAGTACCGAATGGACTGAATCCTGCGTGCATCTCACTTGCACTGCAGATTTTGTCGTTCATGTCAAATGGAACCAGCAGCTTTCAAACTGAAATTATTGATCTTTGTCTTTGTATCAAGTTTAGAGTAAGACTTTTAGTTTTTGATTCTCGTGTTCGGTGTTCATCTTGCTTATACCTTTTTTACGAGAAGAGTGTATTATTTTTGCGAGCAAAATGTGTCCAGTGTCATATAGCAATTAGGAAATAGAAACTAGCAAATGATTATTTCTTGACTTCTTCTTGACTCAAATAACGTAAAGTAACACGTCTCAATAATTACAAGCAGTAAATTAATTGCGAGTTTTCAGAGTAAATACCAGTTTAATTTTTCACGTACTTGACGTAGTACAGTGCAGCTCTTCCAAGCAATAACCCACGAAGTACGAAGACTCAGCAGCGTCCAATGCCCAGTATTTTGTCTTTTTCTGTCTGTTTTGTCCGGTATTTTAAGACTTTTCTACTTGAATAAGTAAATAGCCAGTAATGCCAGTAAAGTAAGGAGTTAATTTGAGTTTTTACATTTGACAGGAGTTTTTGTACATGTGAATGTGAAGTCGGGTGATTGAACTGATTTAACGTACTCGTTACACTGTTACTTGTATTTAGCTGTCAGTATCATGCAAGTATGTAGCAGTAATTAATTAGCTGTCCAGTTAAACCTTAAAACTTAAAAGTAAAGCCTGTCTGAATAAATACTCGGTGTGTGTCCGGTGTGTTTGTACTCAAAATCAAGCGATTCAATTTCTTTCCGGACCGACCAAATTTTGAGCATCGCGAATGCAAGGAAAATGTTTAGAATTTGCTGCAGCCGTGTAAAAGTACGCTTGGGAAGCTGCCATCACATTGTTGGGACGTCGGAGGCTAAGAAAATATGAAAATAGCCTCCAACTGCACTTGCGACTTGCATTGCTCGCCATGCTTCTCGATTTCTTCTTTATTGCTCAACAATCAACAATGTAGCTCAATCAGCAGCGTCGCAGAGGAGCAGAGCCCAGTTGCAGTGGCAGGTACTTTTGTTGCCGTGCATGTTGCTTACATTATTGTAGACATTGTTGCGAAAGGACGACCAGGACGATTGAGTGAACTGAATGTATGAGAGTTTTGAAACTTTGTGTTTCACTTCGACTGCCTGCACGCTTCCTCTCAAAGCCAAAGCGAAAAGCGAGTAGCGAACCAACGAAGTTTCTGTTCTGCACTCTCCCATGCCCATCTTTCCTTTGGCTCCTGGCTGCGGCTCAGATGTCACAGTCACAAGAAACGCGAACGTAAATGCCAAAGCAAAGGCCTCGTCTTTCTTCTGCTGCTGCTTCTCCACGAATTCGACGACAAAGTGAGTGCAAGGCACGAATCCGTGTGCTGTGTTTTTATTTTTACGACTGCGATTGTGAAGTGGAAGTGTGAATGTGTCTTGATTCACAGTCGTCAGTCACAGTCACACGAATTATAAACAATCAAGGCAAGACGTGAAAAAGTGAATGGTTAACTGCGACGGCGACTGCGACTACAGATTAGATTAGCAATGGACTTCTTCCATCGAATCCAATCAGAGTTGGTCAAGAACCGAGTGTTCAAGTTTATTTTATTGTTGATATTAAACGGAACATGATATTCCAGTCATCGTGTTGCAAGGACTGTTCATTCTTAAGCTCAACTGGAACCAGCAAGGTGAGCGTAAGCCGGAATCCAAGATCTGTAAACTTTATGCTTGACAATGTTGATAAAGCGTCTTTTGTCGTTTTCAGGTTTGATTTGTGCAAATCCGCAAGACATCTTTGACACGGGACACGATGGAGTGATTGACGAACTGTGATTTTCGATTTTCATCTCCTCCGAACTGCTCAATTTGTCCTACGACGGCCCGAGACAATTGTTCAAATGCGGACTAGCGATTCAGTCTCCTGCTCTCTCTTTTGTGTGTGTGGTGATTGTGATTGTGTGTCCGAATCCTGTATGAATGTGGTCAACTTCATCGTCAGCACTTCTCTTCCGTCACCGACTTCTTTCTTCACCTGTCCTCCAACACTCACGCGACTTCCATGGCCAAACGTTCATCCGGGACCTCCACAGAAATTCTTCGTCAGGGTTACTTGGCCAAGCGGTCGACGAGTCTGAGTTATAAACGCTTCACGTCCGTCTCGTATCATCCCCGCTGGTTCTGCCTAACAAAAGGCGCTCTAGCGTACTTCAATTCGGACGGAGAGGTAATGACAGTCGCCGCAGTCTCGATTGCATTTGCAATTTTTTTGCACACCTACGAATGAGTGCTCGTAATATTTTTATTACCACATACGTACATAAATATTAAACAAACATAAATGCATGCATGTCGGATCGGTTTTAGGGCCTCGTAACTTTAACATATTGTATGCTTGTGGTGCCAACTATTTATTTTTGAGTTTTTTAAAGAACACAATCATCATTTCAGATGTATCCGTTGTTTGTTGATATGTGCTCATCTTCCAGTCTTTGCTGGTATTTATGAAAGATTAAGGGTTTCGGTTTGATTCCAGCGGTTTATTAGCTTAGTTGCAACAGCGCCAGTAAATGTGAAAAATCAGCACGTATTTGGCTTGCGTCATTGCGTGTAGCAGATTAGTAGTCGTAATCCAAGATCTCGATAATTCACCGCTTCAAAATGCATGCATATACCGGGCATGGAATTGATGGAATGCAAAGTGGGAATCACTTTCGTACTTCGTTGTTGGAATGTCATGCCATGTGCACTTGCTGTCCGCTGCGGCTGTGGGTTGTCACATTACGTAATTTTGAGTTCACCTCGGTCGTAAAATTGAATTAAAGTCTTAAATTTATAATTCGAATGATCTGGGCAATTGCAACTGGTCGTGGGAATTCCGAGCTAGGGGCGGCTCGCGCGATGAACTCCGACTTCAGGTTTTTGGGACTGTTTAGTTGATTTGTGGCTCTTTCCTGCAAACACCCACAAATTTCTTTTTATTTCCTCGTGATTTTGTGTGCTTTCGTGAAGAATTTGCTAGTTTCGTTTTTGTTCAATAATTGCAAGTTTTAGGACTCGAAAGCGCATGCAATTGGTGCAATGATTTCGGCCAGAAGTCAGAAGGATGTGGACAGCAACGGCAAATACAGGGTTATCGTAAGAAACTTCTTTCCTTCTGATTCTGAGATCCACATTAAGTTTTAGTCAGTGGGTAGTTGAAGAGTCGAAGTCATGAGTCATGTCAAAATTCCATATTTTAGCAATTTTGCCGGGGGTTATCTGCTCAAAAGGCCAAGTACCCGTTGCCTTCTTGCCTTCGTGTTCCCTTGCGCAGCGGCCACAGACCTGCTTGAAACGAGTACCTCCTTCTTTTGTGACTTGGCCCATTCTGTTTTCTACCAATTTCCAAGAATTGCGAAGTCCGAAATAGTTTGACTCATCCTCGGGTCGCAGCCAATTAGCCTGCATTTGTTAATTCGCTCTTTTTTGTTGTTCCTTGCGTTGAGTGGCAGCAGAGCAGCAGCAGTTTAAACTTTCCTCAGACTCAGGTGATTGAACGAAAGATAACCGCAACGGCTTTTGGTTCGCGTGCAGCAGGCAGGCATTGTTACGGTTTTTATCCTGTTTACTTGGATTGTTTACATTTGGCAAACTCACAAACGCAAACTGCAAACTACGTTTTCTTGAGCACACAGCGAGCATGCAAAGTACAGAGTCAATGAGGTAATTGTGACTTATGCACACTGATCTCAATAATAAATGAATAAAATCACAAACGAAGTGGTGTAAAAGAAATCTCATCCGCCGTCGTTTGCCGTTGCGAATGAAAAAAGTTGTTTTGCATAAACTAAATAAATTTTAATCAGAGATTCGGCCGTCGAGGGTGTTGCATTTGCCGTGTGTGACTTCCTGGCACGCAGCGGCAGCGCCAACAATGAAAGGCCACCACACAGGATAACAAGAGTAGAAAAATAGATTGAGAATATAATTCCATTAGCTAATCTCATCATTTTCGCCGTGCGTGGCCGTATGGCTCGTGCCAAACTAAAGGACAGAGCAGACAAATGCAAACTGCAAATGCACATGAAAAGGCAAATACGGTACGACACCGACGGGAAACCAGTTGCAAAGACAAACACGTCAGCTTCTGAAAAAGCGGTGGCCAGAACAATGCAGCGCAGAGTTTCGTCATTTTATGAGTCTGCCGCTGCTCTCCGCTCTTTATGACTCAAGACTCGCTGGCAAGCAGCCGCCGCAATTTGCGATTTCTCAAACGAGAGTGCATTTATTGACACTGACAGAATCGAATTACATTAATTTTCTAACTCCGAACTGCCTTGGCTTTAATTAAGTTTCTTGCTTGAATTTCTGGTTCCTAGCGGCGTGCGGCGTGGGCAGCAAATGAAAAACAGCGCGGCACAGCATTTAATTGCTTGCAGTTGAGTGCATCCGTGTAACATGCAAAATGCAAGCATGGTCAAGAGATAAGTGTCGGACGGAGGCCTTTGATGTCACGTCAGGAGTTAATTGAACAAATGCAGAGCGTTTTCTCCTGTCGAGCACTCGAGTAGCAGCATGTTGACAGTTTGCAATAATTTTCTTGTCATGTCAAGAGTGACAGTTATTTTGATACAACACGCAAGCAGGCGAGAATTGCATTCACCAAAGTGTCTTTGCCTACGTCTAAGCCCGTCACGTTAATTAATTTGGCGTCGGCGAACGGAATTGATTTTGACTTGGCGTTTCAGTGTTTTCAGCCGAACCTCGCATGAGCCTTAATTGAATTTATTTGGAGGCTGCTGGCTGTACTGGCTGACTGACTTGACTTGGCTTTGCGTGAGTTCGCCAATTCGCAATTTGCGGAAATTCAATTCGATCTTGGACGGGACAGATTTCATTCTCCACCCAAACATGAAACATCGCATTCAGGCATCCATTGTGCTGAATTCGAATTCAACTGAATCGTCAATCGTGAACGTGAATTGCCCATTCATTTTTGTTGGGCCACCAAATGAGTTTCAACTTCAAGTCAGCATGCCGGATTTGAAGAGGGGATTTGCTACTTGCTATTTTACGGCTGCACGGCTTCGTGTCATGTTGCTATTGCAAATTGCATGCTGCACCCAACTGCAGTGCAGTTTTGCCAGATTCAAGTCACAGCTGAGAAGGGCAGCATTAACATTAACTTTAGTTGAACTTTTTTCGCATGTTTTCGCTTGAATAATAAGAATTATTGTTCTGCTGTTATTGTTACTGTGTTTGGACGTGGCATTGTTTTGTTTCACGTGCGACTGCGACCGACGTGTACAGCAGCGAGGTCACTCGTTTCTGAAGGAATTCAATTGTTATTTTTCAAGCCCTGCCTGCCTGCGTCGTGCTTTGTGCATCTGGTTCTACAACTTTGATGTAATAAAAATATTAAATGGTCATTAGCAGTTCAAACATGTTTGCCAAAATTTGCTACATTTGCAAATTGTGCAGAGTCTCGATTGCCGATTCAGATTGACTTGAAAAGAATAATTCATGTTCTCTTTTGCGCAGGAGGTGAATGCAAACCACGTTGTAAAGTTGTAAACTTAAGATTGTTCAATTAAATCATATTTCTGCATGTATTCGCTATTTCTTATTTGATAATGGCAAAGGCGGCCGTGGTGTCGTAAGCCTCTAATTTATGGTGCTACTGGTCGCTACTGACCATGAAAAATGCGAGTGCGACCGGCTCTGCTATGGTCGTGATTTTATCCTCATCACGTCTCATTAATTAAATGATTGAGCCAGAGTGAAGACTGGCTGACTGACTGAGATTTGTTGTCTTATCTCATCTGACGTGGAATTTGAAACAATTAGGTGTGATCTGAATCAGTCACACTCGCTTGTCGTGTGCTTCGCAGATGTCTTATCCTGTCGCGCGCTTGCCCGCTTGCCAATTACTGTCAGTTCAGAGGCCAATTGCATGCAATTAAAATTCTTGCCTCGCCGTCTCCATTGTGACTTGACTTGACTTGACTTTGATTCGACATGTTGATATTTGATACGCATACGCTTTGATAAGAATCTCAAATATCTCGATACTTTACTTTTGACTTTTTCTGCGTCGGAATAATGAAAGATGTGATTTTCTGTCTTTCTGTGATTTCTTGCTTTCCGTTGGCGTGGGGCAATAAAAAAGCTCGCGACTCAATAAAGAATGAAAGGTAAGATTTGGTCGTCTATTTTGGTCTCCTCGCCCATCACCTGATTATTTTGACAGCTGAACCAGGCAGGCAGCCAGGTGTTCGAAAGCCCCAATTTTACCAGCACGGGTTTACTACTTTATTTGCTAATCCTCTTCCCTAATGGAACCACTCACGACTGTAATTTTGTACTATTTCCAGAAACAACGTGAGAAAGGCCGGATTCTGCTGAATTCCGTCAAGTGGGTTGAGAAGGCTGATCTTGGCGGTGAACCTCCACCAAAGGAAATTCGTCCACGGCCATTTGGCTGCATGAAGTTGTCCTCACAGAGCAGCTACCGTCCGAACGCTGGATTTCAGGTAATTTTGCTACGAAATATGTATTTTAACCCCAACACTGATTATCTCTGATTTTAATCCGTCTGGCTTAAATGCAGGTTGGTTTCACGTCGGAGTCGAAAGAGCGTGTGCTGTACGTGCAAGCGATTGATGAGACCGACAGGGATTTGTGGATTGACTCCATTCGTCAGTGTGAGTGAAGTGACAACCGCGATTCGCCTGACATACGCGTACGGAATTCTGACAGCTGAGAATACGCGACGTTTATCCGCGCTCGCGCAGAATCCCGCTGACGCTGACACTTTGTTTACTACTTTACCGCGGCCGTTCTTATCAGTTGCTGTTACTGATATCGTCCTAATCTTAATCACAGAGCTGGAGTAAGAGTGGCCTGGTCTGGCCATTGACAAGCTATGCATTTGGGACGTATTTTTCCATGTAAACGCTGATTCTGTTTCATTTTCACATGCTCACATGAACGTGTAAATACTTCCCTCGATTAATTAGAAATTTAATTACACACTTCGCAGTTCAGTTTTGTTGCTAAACAAAATTCCATTTTTATTAGTTATCCCGTAAAGTAATTAACCGCGAGCAGAATCCATGCTAAAGTGTCGTGTGAACAATTAACGGGCTAATTGAATTGAATTTTCATGTAGTTTGTATTTTCATGTGACGTGGCGTGAGCATTGAACCTCGGTGGTCAATGAAGTAAATGAACTGTCTCTGCCAGTAAATATTTTTCTGGCTTCGAATAAAGTGTGCCCTTTCCGAACGGATCTTCCAAATGACGAATGACGGAGACAAAATCAAAAGCAACAACGCCAACGCGAGTGATTGTGAGTTTTGAAATTTGGCCGTGAGATCGGATATTTAAAACCATGAAATATCGTATTGTATAAATTGGACGACCTTCCCTAATTAACCGCAAATGGTATTTTAACTTGCCGTTTACTCTTCTTTAAAGTTTCTGCTTTTGCTTTCCAGGCGTGAAGTCCTGCCACTCAAACTACAACCTCGAGAAAGAAGTGACGGTCTTCCACAAAGGATTTTGGTCTTTCTCTGGGCAAAGGTGGACTTGCTGCGGCTCCTCCAACCGTGAGCAGTCGGGCTGCGAGCTGGTTTCGACGTACTGCGTGAGCAGCTCCTCGTCTTCTTCAACGTGCCCGTCGCCTTCCGCCAACGCTAATGCCAACGCCAATCGTTCAACGCAAAATGCTATTCCCATCGCCGTCGCCGCCTCGTCGAACGTGATACAAAACGTCAGCGCCGCCGTTCCCAACTGCTCAAAAACTTTGAACATTTCCACATTTACCTCGAAGCCCTTACTGCGGGACTCCCCGCCTGCTGTCTCCGCTGCTGCAGGCGCCCAAGCCTGCCTAAGCCACACTTTGGCGGCAGCGGGCCCGAAACCACAAAATCTGAACTCAAACACGAATTCGAATTGTAACTTGAATGCCAACATACGCGGTGGACAATCACAGCCACTCAACACGACCACGCCAGCGACCAACAGCAGTAATAACGTGAATAACTTTAATAATTGTGTCAATAACAATTTGAACAGTGCAAATTTAAGTCGCAATACTCACAATCACCGAGAAGCACCGTCATCGTTGTCGTCGTTGGTGCTTCCAATTTTGGAACCACACCTTTGCGAGCCTACAGACAAGACGCCACGAAACCCGCCAACCCTCCTAAATCCCGCCAAAAGTCAAAGTCCAGCCGCCATCGCAGGCGCACAAGCAAGCGCGAGCCCGCCGAATTTGAATCATTCAGTCAGCCCTTCGTCTGCATCTGCGTGTGCTCAATCAGTCGGACTCATGAGTAAGTAACACGACAATTTCTTGATTGCTGTTTACAATCGCTTTGCTATTTGCTTAAATCAGGCGTCGTCCGCCGAAAGTTAGCTCGGAAATCCGTCCGACGTGCGAGAAACGAGAAACAAACGAGCGAAACCGCCTCGTCTTCTTCTTGCAATAATTTGCTTAAAACATTCGCTATTCACTTGTTTGGCATTGACATTCTTTCTCCGGCTGAATATTTATATGGCAAAAGTGTAAGGCGAAATGACAATGTTCAGCTTTGGCTTTTCCTTGGCGCTGACGAAGAATTTTCTGTTCGCCATTCGCATCAGAGATTTTAAGCATTCGAGCTTCCTGTGGGTGAGAAATCTGAGAGCGTTCGTCGGTATCGTTTAAGTGAGCTCGTTTACTCGTTTCGTACTTGTAACTCAAAGTAGGCGTGCCGCGTGCGCCGTAAAATTATAGAATTGTAGAATTTTACAGCGTAGCGTGAAAGATGAGGGAGACGACGTCGTGAATAGTGAATGATTTCCACATGATTTTTACAGGCTCGACGGAAGAGGCGATGGCTTTGAGAAATGGGAAAACATTAAAAAGCAAAGAATTTGCAAGACATTTTTATTATCGAAGTCAACGAAAATAGCTTGTTAAACTGCTCTTTGGCATTATGTGTGTTAATTGTTTTCCCGAGTGAAGAAGCATGGTCTCTGCACTATGTGACTCGGCTTCTGCTTCCGTATTCATCACCATCGCCGTCGCATCCCAGGAATTTGGATTTATTGCCAACTCTGCTTGCATTCGCATTTTGCATTTCAGAGGCAGCCTACAAAATGAATTCTTTTGTCGCTCAGTGAAGACATTTGTTTGTCAATTGAAAACTTTGGCATTTTAAAGAGTCAGACGGGTCTCGCACTCGCATATCGCATTGGGCCGCTGTTTATGCGCAGTACACGACCGCGTTGTTGTAATTTTAAGCGGTAAGCATCCATGCCTGTCTGGCAAAACAGACAAGAAACTATCCACAACATCACTGTATTTCACGTCCTGAAAGGAAAACCAATTAAAATGGGCTGTTTGACTTTAAGATGACTCGTCCGCTTGGCTTGTGTGAATGGAAAATTTTGAGGCTTTAAATTCGAGCCATTCGAGTTAATGATTGTTCAAGTGTGCATTAAAACATTAAAAGTAGGCAGTCGCACGTTGCAGTGCCATCAGGGGCCGGGCCACTCGAATTTTTCATCAGTAATGGTGGAACGTGAAAAAGGTAATTACTGTGCCGTGCCAGACTTTAATGCTGGTTGGGCTTATGCTTAATGTATGTGACATTTTGTGACAGGTTCATCCAACCATTCGTTCATTCGTTGTTCAAAACTGCAAGGCCAGGCTCGTAATTAGCTTTGGCTCCTGTCACTAGTCAGCCAGGCAGCACTCAGCAGTGGTTATGCAACTGCACAGAATCGAATTAGAACTAGAATTAGGCGTACAATGGTGTTGAATTGCTGAAATCATTTCCGTTGTCAAATGACAAATCCTAGGAACCAAATCGTTATGCTTAATTTACTCGTACGCTAAATTACGGCGGCGACGCGCGATCTGACCATCCAATTTTTTGCAGACATTTCGCGCAGGCACATCCGAGTCGAGCATTTGTGCATTGCGCTGTGTTCTCTAGTAGCAGGTACGAATTCGCCATTCGCATTCGCGCTATTAAAGTTAAAAATAAGTTGGCCTTCAGCCGTTTGCAATCCAAACGCTTCCGAAAATCGGCCTTCTGAGAACGCGCGGGCCAACTGTGTTGGCTTGTGAAATCGGCACCATCAGGCAGGCTAACGCTAATTTTCAGGAAGATTGCAGTTTTAGACCTGATCATTAAAAATAATTGTCGCTTGTTGAGCAGTGAGCACGTAATTGGAAATTACTATTACGATTACCGACCGACCCTCTTCATAATTACAGGCGCTTGCGTTTGTTCTTTCGCTCCGTTGCGTTGGTTTTGTAATCATCCTGTAATGACCTGAAAGATACCTGCGCAATAAACCACACAAAAAATCCATCGTAAAACTCTCCTGCACTGCGAATCTGTGAAACTACAAACGAGAAGACGATACTTCTTGCAATTGCAATCAGCACACTTTATCGTTCATCGTTTGGAGCTCGTAAAACATACAGCTGCTCTTTTCGAGTCGCGCTTCCCGGGCTTCGTTTTATGCAGTAAATAAAATAAAGCTCGGCAATGGCAAATAAAATACATATTAAAAATTAGGAGTTATAGTCATAAAAATCGAGGGAGGAAAGAACGCATAAAATATTAATTGGTTGCGTGACGATTTGCAAAGTTCAGTGCCCGGTCTTTCTCTGCCAAAATTAGAATTGCAAAGTGCAAGGAGCGAAGCAAGGAGCAAAGCAACAGCAAGAAATGGCAATGTCAAGATAAAAATCGGTGTGATTTTTTACTAATTTGATCCGTGTATTTTTGTTGTAGTTGCTGTTTAGTTTAACTGCTTTGAATCTTTGAACTTGAGGTTACCCAGAGTCATGTCACGGCAGAAATTAAATTCGCCATTCGCGCTGCAAATGTGCACGTGTGAATTTGAAGATGCGTGCGTGAGGAGGACGAGCAGCGAACACGAAAAACGAATTCCATAAAAGACGCCATAAAATACTGCAGAAGAGCAGAACTTTGCACGGTGTCTGTCCTTTTAGGGCCAAGACCAAGAAAAGAGGAGAGAAATAACTCGACTGTGAAAATAAAACTTCATTCAACGCAGCGCAACCAAGAAAAATGCATAATTTATTTTTAAGACTGACTACCTTCCTCTTTTATGATGTGAGACAGAAGAAGAATTGAACTTTCGTTGCTCTGCGCACTAAAGATGACCGACCAGTAAGATGAAAGATGATTATCCAACTCATCTCGGCTTCTTGAAGTTTTTCTCACACATTTTCTACTTGGCTGATTTTCGAGTCAAAATCAAGTCCCCTGTTTTCTTAGCCACCAAACAATGAACACTAAACACGTCATTATCATTTATCGCTTGTTTTCTGAAACCAGACGATTCTCACAAATCATGACAAACTCACCGCACACAGGCAGGACGAACCACGCCACGCCAAGCTTGGTGACTGTGGCTGCTGTATTCTGATCTATTTGCGTGCTCGCTGATCTTCAGATTCTGTCGAGTATACTGTCTCCATTTTATTCTGCATTCTGCTTTTATTTATCCAAGCGTCAAGATTCAAGAGCTTCTTGTATTAATCGATGCATTCTTGTTTTTGTTTACTGTGGATTGTGGATTTATTACATAACCACAGAGCTAACGACCGTATTTATTGACCGAAGACGCAGTAAGTTTATTGAATGGATGAAAAAGCATTAAGCGCAGCGCCAGCGCCGGCAAGGAAGGTTATAGATTTTAGTTTTCACGTTTGAGGATGTGCGATTGCGATCCACAGTCGTAGTCACGCCTCTTTGTCTCATGCTGATGAACGTGAACTCAAATTCAAGGCTGAAGATGTCTAATTCACGAAGCATTGCCGAAAATGCGAAAGAAAAGAGTCAGGACAACATTTCCGTCCAACTCCGTGATTGCTGTCTTGCCCGATTCGAACGAACCTGGCAAACTCACACAGACGGTAATTTTAAAAATTATTGCTCGGATGGGACCACACACCACAACGCATAAAATATGCAGGCGCACACATCAAGGCGCGTCTGAGGGGTTAAATCTCGCGTCTCGCGTGATTAGCACGACTGAGATGCTCTCTGGCACCTTCACATGCAAGAGCACGCTGGGTAAGTGCAGAAAAGAATCTTCGACTAATTAAGAGACTGTGAAAGATGATGGACCTTAAGGCAATTAACTTCGTTTTTGTTGAAGCTGCTACTGCTTGGTGCAAATAATACTTAATTAACCATTTTTTACTTTAATAATGATGTAAGTCGTAGCTCGCAAAATCTCAAACCGCATTGTCTCGTGACCATCAAACTCGCACTCGCACGCACAGAAAGACAGAAATTCATTCGTCTTTTCAGGCATTGCTTTTGCCATTACATCATCGCAGTACTAATTGAAAGGGGATTTGTAAAAACACACCTTGAACAAACGAGGTAATTTCTCATAATTCATGATTCCGCTGCTACTGATTTATCACTGTTGCAGTGATGCAGTTTCCAGATAAGGACATGCGTTAATAAACACGAGAGAATTGCGAAGGATATCAAAATTTGGATAAAATTAAGGCGGAGACGAAATTCTTCGTCCTGAATCCAAATTCAATTTCCTGCATCCAAAATTGCTAATTGTGCTCGTTTGCTCAAATTCTTTGGCGCATTCTGCATTCTTTCTGCGTGTCATTTGCACTCGCTTGAACTTTGATGTCAATGCTATTTGCTATTTGTCATGAGGAAATGAACCTTTTCGTCGTGCTCTTGTACTCTAATTGTGTGAATGCTCACTGAAACGCAGGCACAACGCAAGAGGAAATTCTGCGACTGCAGAAATTCAATTAAGCGGCTGCATGATAAATAAAAGGCACGCACAATGAGCACAGAGTTCTAAAAATAGAAAGGCGGCGCAAATAATGGAGTCTAAACAGAATGTCACTGTAATTATGTTATTAAACTTGATTTTCAATTTTGACAATCTCGTAGGACACATTCGCATTATTCGCAGCAAGCAAAGTGAGCAAACATGGGCAGCAATGCGAATAAATTCCAATGTCAGCGGAATAAAAGCAAATGTCTCGAAAATTACAGTTCATTGTTTGTCTTTGATTATCATTGCAAGACGTGCAATTGCTCGACACATTGTTGCAGTGCAGTGCAGCTCGGTCTTGGCTTGGCTGCGCGTATTTTTGGCGTTTGCATTTCAGACTGCGCTGAGACTCAGCGGCGGCCTTTGCTGCCGAGCACTAACGTGAACGCGTACGTGCGACGAGTACAAAGTGCGAGTGACCTTCCCTTGTGAGAAAGTTGACAGAAGAGGAAGTACACATTTTGTGCTGGCGCGGCGCGCCGATTGCGCTTGGATTTATTCCTAATTTGCTAATTTTGCTTGAACTGATGATTTGACACTCAAATTTCTCAGAAAATTCAATCTGATGGCCGTTGGACACCTGAATCGAGTCTTTCTTGGATTCGGACATGAGTCAGAGCAGTTTGCATTTAGTTAGCAATTAAATGGCAACGGACTCGTACTCGGTTGAACCCGCACGCCCGCACTCGTACTGGTCAATGCAAACTAGAAAGAGAAACCAGCTCAGCTTCTTCCTCGAACTGCGCACTCGCATTCGCGTGTTGGTCGTTTGTTTTTCGCTTTTGTCAGCTGCGGATATTTTCGCGTTCCAGGCGACTTGGTCATGCCATTAATTATTTGCAAACCTGTTTCTGCATGCGAGGCAGCAACAAAAAATCGCAGCACAGCAGTTTCAAATTAAAAGTGACTTGTTGCTTCATTCGTTTTCGTGCCTGATTGTCAGTAATGCGCCCGCGAATAACGCGAATAGCTGTTTCAATGCCTTTTTATGGCTGATGCGCACAAGAAATGGTTCTCCACTTTTTAGGGCCCTGTTGTTGTTGCTGGGTTCGTGATCATTTTCTGCGGAAAGATGCAACAGAAGCGAGCAACAGACGAGCCTCGAATGAACCGACCTGACATGCCATTTTTTCGATCGGAATTCTTAAAATCAAGACAGACGTCTTTTTTGCTGGTGTGTTGTGAGTATGTGAGTGCGTATTAATTGTAGCACACGGAGAACTCGACTGTCGACTCCAGACAAAGGAGAAAACGATTCTGATGCGCATTTCCAACAATTTCTTTGTGCTGGAACGCAAAGAAAAAGCAGGCAAAGTCTGTCGGGTCGAAACAAGGCAGGGATTTCTGAGAAAACGCAGCACAGTGCAGCATTATTACACAACAATGGAGTCAGTCTCTCCAGCGAGAAGGAAGAATTTCTTAGGCTCTTCTTCGTACTTCGAACTGCTTCTGCCCCTTCATGCAGGCTCGTGTGTACTCGTACGCGTATTTCACGTATCTTTTAGCATAAAAGTGGAAGCTACGCGCGCAACAATCTGAGGAATTCCGACGGAGGCCCTTTACATGTGGAAATATTTGTTGTTTTGACTGTTCCCTGTTCACTGAATGCTGGTTGTAGAGCACAACAGCAATAAATACGTGCAGGGGAACAAGTATTTATACGTGCACTTCAACAAAGACTAAAAAACCATCCTCTCGCCGTTGTCGTTGTCAAGTGCATGCTTCTGCTGCTTTACAGCGTGTATTTTAGTGGCTCGCATTGCGTGCGTGCACAAGGGAGGCTGAGACAAACGAGTAAAAAGTCTCGCATCTTCATTCACAGGCAAACAGTCGTTCTCGCACGTTTGCTGCAGCATGAGCAGAGATTTTTCACTTTTCTATCACCTGTTGCATTGTATCGCAAGAATTTGACCATTTATTATCGATCAGTTGACTAGTTTCCGAAGTGCATCTATTCTTTGATCACAGCCGCAGTAAAGTAACCAAATTCTCTCGCCTCAGTGACTCAGTATTCTGTTGCCTTGCAGCAGCGGCCGAATTAAGAGCAGCCGGTCACCTGTCGCCCATTGTACCAATTGTGCATTGCACTCGTGCACTTGTTCTTGTTCTTCTCTCAACCAGTTTGCGATTTACTTTATTTTGACACATAATTACAAATTAATACGTGCTGTATTGAGCAAGTGAACCAATTACGTGACGACGAGTGAGGTAAAGATTGACGTGGACGCGGACGAGTTCCTTGTTTTGTTACGTGATGAGACATGGCGACGGCGTCATTTTAATATTTTAATTGTCAGAGTCGTCCAAGTGTACGTGTACGCACGGCCCTTGAGCTAGATTCCAAGTGAATTCTGTGCCTGAATTCCAAGTTCGAACTCGAATGCGCATGCACGGTGGCCAAAGCCGAAACGATGGTGTTCAACAAGTTTTGGAGTAACGTCGGCCTCTTCAGCCGGAAGAGCCCGACCCTCGGAAGCGGGAAGCAACAGAATGGCGGTGTCGGCGCCGGGGGAAGCAGCCTGAATCTGCAGCACCCAACGCAGCAGCAGTTGGCGATGGCGCACGCGCACAGCCACTTGTTTCTAGGCGTGGGCAGCAACAACAGCTCGTGCTCCGGAAGCACGAGCAGCGGTGGTGGCAGTTGCGGCGGAAATCACCTGCAAAACATCACAAATCGCCAGCATCAGCTCTTTTGCCATTTCGGTAATTGCAATTAAATTGCGAGATGCGGCGTTATCATATTCATAAATTCATTGAAGATCACGTACACAATCACAAACGACAATTCCAGTTTTTAGCTTTTGCAGTGACTCATTTGATGACGCGAATGCCATAAATTTTTACGAGGGAACTGTTCGCGTGTTACATTTCGCGTCGCATAAAATATTTACGGCATCGGCGTGACATGACGTACAAAATAATAAATTCCATACCATTTATCAGATGAGCCGCCTCGTCGCAGGTTGGCAGTTTACAATGTTTACAGATTCCCAATTCTGCAAAATTAGAATATGCGCAAATGCATGCAAATGAGAAATGCGATATGCACGTAATCAGTAATCAGTTTTACGATGCCGCACGGCACAGTACCGCGCAGCAATTCAAGGCGTCCAACTTCCGCGTTTGCGTTTGCATCAGTTTGAAGGAATAATTAAGCTACAAATTAGAAATGACACATAAAATTCTGGCCTGGCCCGACAAGCAAGCAAGCAGTGCAGTGCAGCAGATGAATTCATTAAAATGCTGATTATGTGGGAAATGCTTGGCATTTTGGCAAAACAAAACTAGCTTGACTTATTTTTTTGGGGCTGTGCGCTGCGCTGCGAAATGGCGAATGAGCATCATCAACGTAAGCGTAACGCGTAATGACAGGTTTGCTTGTAACTCTTGCCACATAAAACCTAAGACAAAGGCATCTTGTAACAAAATCTACAATTCAGTTACATTTAATTTGATGACAATACCGACTGACTGAAGTGTGATTCTGGGTGCACCCACAATAATTAAATGTTAAACGCTAAAATCGCCCAGTCTCAAGAGTCTGAAGAGACTCAAAACTTGCCAATGCCGGCGAAAGTCTCTTCACAAATTCATTGTACAGGCTTTAAAAATAGAATCCAAAGCAAAGTTAAGCTAAAGTTGATGCGACACGTTGAATAATTAGTGTTAATTCATCCTCGTTTTTACAGCGTGCAACAGCAAGCAGGCAACCCACATTGTGATTTGTGCATTGTGAGCGCACAGTGCACAGCATTTACATAATTTATTGCTGGTCGATTGCATCAGCTCACCCAGAATTCAGAGCCCTGCTAATAGAAATGTATTTGCATCTTTAATTCTGTAATTATTACAATTATTAGTCTTACAACCGCTGTGTCGAAATTGGCTGGCGTGAATGGTGAATCTTGAACGCACATTTACGTTCATTTACATTTGCAAATTTGGAATGTGCACTGCTGTTGCAGCAGAGCTTTTCCGCAGCGCGACGTTCCACATTTCGTTTCGTCGTACGATGAGCTGCACTGGGTACATAAAAAAGAATTTATCAATCGTGTACGCGGTTCAAGCCAAGCCAAGCCAGGCCGGGCCGAGACGTGTTCCTCGATTGTACATCACCTGTCGAAGCTTCGCTCGTTGCCGTTCATATCATCATCGCACGCAAAAAGCGTCCATCACATCTCTGCGACTGCGAAATTAAGTACGCATAAAGCGTAATTCGTGCTTCTTTGCAGAATGCACATAAAAAAGTGACTTGATTCATATTTCGAGCGCTGCGCTGTAAACAAATTTGAAGGTCGACAGCCAATTTATTCATATGGACCACATTTTTAATTATGCAACTCGCACTGAAACTGCGAGTGAGCGAGTGATTTATGCGGGCCAATAATGCTAAACGCTAAATGCTAATCTCATTTCGTACGTGATGGTATTTCTATTTATGTTGACGACTGCAATTAATTTATGCTCTTTGCCTTTTGCCTTGCAGGTTCTCCAGAAGTCGTCGTCGGGAATCCAGGAACTCCCCTCAAAACAAGCGTAAGTCAGCAGCGTTTATTATTTATCTCTAATAAGACTAATTAATCACACGGCCCAGATGAGCGGGGCAAATGACGAGGACGAGAGGCAAAGCGACGAATGAGTAATGAGGCGCTCCTCGCTGTTCTATGCCGAAGTACGACGATTCTCTCCTTTGTTGTGTTTTCATTTTTTCTCCACAACAATTTTAATTAATGACTTTTTGTTGACGTTGCCAATTCATGATACCAATTTTAAATGTAGCAGAGCAGCGCTGAAGCGCCTGCGCCTCGTTTGCCGGTTGCGATACGCGATAAAAGTCAGAATTTGATTCCATCATCGCCTAATGCGGCTAGTAATGAGGTTCCGAATTTCGAATTCCATGACACGACGATGACTCCAAAGCAGGCTGAATTCTCATGCTGAAGGAGTGTCCCGCAAATATATTGGGATTTAGCATTTCGACATCGACATGTGGAGTGCAGTGCATTGTAACAAATCCGGGCGTATTATGGCACGGCACGGCGAACAAAAAGGGAAATCGTCAAATCACAATTCACAGGAGTTCCTCATTCATCATAATTGCATTGCTCACGGCTCCTGATTGGCATTTCGTAAAGCTCTGTTCGCTAATGAATTGAACATCACATTTCATAATCGCGTACAAATTAGTAGAAAAAAGCGAAAAACTTACGATACGCGATTCGCGAATTTGACAAAAAGCGAAAAGAAAAGAAACAAGTTGTCTTGTCATCAGCCTGAAACATTTATCAAAATTCTTTATTTCATTTTCGTTCCTGTAAATTAATGCCGTTGGATTACAACAACACAGCAGTTGCTGTTCTTGTTTGATCGTTGTCGTTTGGCCATTGTTGGAACAAGAATGACTGAACCATTTCTTCATTTTTCAAATTTAGGTGAACAACTCACTGACGCCGCCGCTGCACTGCCGCGTCGTCGTGTAAAGTGTTGTGCTGCCTTGTTTTGTCAACATTAAATTAACTAGACGAACGGGTTTCACTTGCGCATCAACGGCAATGGCATGCTGCAATTTTGCTACTGCTCAGAAATGTCATATGGCAATTTAGCCCAGTTTTACTCTTACGAGTAAATTATGCGAACGACGTGCTCGGAATTTTAATCGAAATTGACTACGATTGCGATTGCCATTGCATTGAAATTATTGCTGCTAAGCACGCGAGTATCGAAAGGTCGAAAATTGACGAAATTTGAAGATCAACAAATGTGGGCTCTTCGTCGTCGTCAGCTCTTTCAGTTGAGTTGGGCAGATTTCAGTCCGAAACAGCTTAGAAAGTGCGAACGACGCAATATGCGAATGAGGTTGCTCTTTGTTCTGAGTGCCATGCCATGTCGATAACATCGCGAATAAATAAACACATGATAATAATTGTGTTTTGTGTTGGCTCTTTTCAGGACAAACCAAGTAGGCGTATTGTCGTGGCGCTGTACCCCTTCAAAGCCATTGAAACCGGTGACCTCTCTTTGGAAAAGGTGAGTAACAAAGGAGAATGGAGAAGTTGTCATGCCTCACAGCTTAAAGTCAGGCTTCAAGCCAGGCTTGCTTGCTTGCTGCCTTCGAAAGCGACCGGCTGCGCTCGCATGCTTTGAATTTAATCTGCTCGCAATCAGCAAATCATCTTCTTCATGGCTTAACTCAAAAGCTAAAGGTAAACGCGGAGTCGATTGAATAATCTCAATTAATAATGCCAAACAAAGCTCCCAATCCTAATCTCTCAATGCCTCGTCTTCATTTTTCTCGTCGAGTTTTCATTTGTCACATTCGCCTCGACTTGGCGTACCTGGGCTCAAGACCTCACTTGAATGTGGCTCGTTGTTTCAGAACACTTGTTCATCTCTTCTCTTCTGCTACAAGAATACAAGATGTTCTTGTCGCAACTCACAAATTCCTTCGCCTTATAAAGCACAATGGGCTTCAGTCTCAACGGCGTTTGCTGAGTTCTCTTCACAATAGATCACTTAGCTTTGGCATGGCTGCGTGCATGTGTGGGGATTTTTAATCGGCAAATCACTCTTCTTCTTCTGCATTTTGCCTTGCCTCACCGACTTGAGCCGAGTCTAAAAATAGAATGTACTTACAAGCTAAGCTGGGCCAACACGGCTCCGCACAATGTGCAATTGTCATCATTAGTTTTGATGAAATTAAAAGAGAAAAAATCTGACGTGCAGCACAACAATCGAGACCCGAGTTTGATGCAATTAAGTGAATCTCTCCTTTAATGAGGCCCGGCCACTGCACATGATGAAATCATGTTCTGCCTACATGTGTGTCTGCTAATGACAAATGCACGGCACATTAGCACAGATTACGTAACGTGACACTATGCAACAAGGCAAGGCACAGAATTAGCCCAGCAATTTGGACGCTCTCAATGCAGTGCAGTGCAGGTCGCAGCCCGGTCCGGTCACCAGAATTTCCAAGTCGGCAGACGCGACGATTGTTTGCTAGCTGCTTGACGTTAATTGTGAATTCAGTGTGGGACGTCGTTGTCGTGTCCTACAAAACTCTGTATTCAAATATTTGCACTTTCGGCAAGGCAGGCCAATCACTTTCCCCAGTTGAGGCTGAAGCTGAAGAAGAGCGCTGCTTGAATACGTAATCACGGCCACTTTCGTTCCGACCGAAGATAAGTCAAAGTTCCTTGCGCATGATTGGCTTTCAAATCAGAGAGGGAATCGGCTGAAGATAAAATTCATGTCAGTCGTACGTACATTTTCCTGTGCGTACTGCGTACATGATTAAACAATTGTTAGTTAATCTGCGTCGAGTCTCAGGATGTGCCAAATTCAAAGAGTAGTAAAAGTGTTTTGCACATAAAACCAAACCGCAGGCAAATCTTTACGCAATGCAACAAAGTTTCAAGCACAAGCACACCAGCCACACATTCACGTATGCGCATAAGCGTTTATACTTCGATTTATGGTTTGCTGGTTGCATAAATGCAATTATTTGTTTTTGCATTAAATTCCCACGAAACCTCAAACTTCTACTTCATAACCTTGCCTGGTCTGGCCTAAATGCCGTTGGGTTGGATTTTTTATGTGCGTGCACATTTGCGTGCCACGCCGTTGCCGTGTAGGTGTTAATTATGTATTATATTGCACTTCGTACCCCTAATGTTGTGGTTTTTATTGTTGTTTTACATCCGATTACTTTGTTGCGAATTTGCCGTACAGGCAGTCCTGTGGTTCAAACCTCGTTAACGCAAACGCAATGGTGATAAAACTTCGGTAATTCGCAAAACAAATAAAAATATTTTGTCTGCGCGTAAAATTGTGAAATATTAATCTCAGTCAGTGAACCATGCTTGATTAAATACGACACCAGGCTCCTTAATTCCCTTCTTTCATTTCAAATTAGGCCTTTGTCTCAGTCCCAGCATAACAGTTGATTTGTGCCTTGCCTGGCCTTTTATTGCCTGGCCTTTATTGATACTGCTGTTGCCGCTTCTAATTGCCAATTGCTTTGCTGTCCTGGCGCAATTCGCAATTGACATAATTTCAGCGAGGCAATGATTTGGCAAGCCTTGCAAGCAAGACAGCTGACGTTAACCGACGTGGTTACTGTGAACTCTGTGACGCGTTGTTTGGTTAACCCAATTAGGCACAAAACACAATTTCAGGACTGAGGATTCAGCCACAATTAGCGCACAGTTCTCTTGCTCGCACTCGCTCGGCTTTGGATGCGCAGCAGTCAGCCAGTCATTTTGTCCATTCATTACCTTGCCAACAGAGGCAAGCCACCAATGTCCATAGAAATCGCGCCTCGCATGTTCGTATTTAGTGCTCAGTGTTTGAGTGAGGGTTCAATTCTAAAATTTTGCATTGCACTTGCGACATGCAATTTAATTCAATGCCAGTCTCGTCTTGTTCGCATTGCCGCAGCAGCGTCGACATTGTGTCTGACCCAATTGCAGTCCCATTGTTTCAAGGAGACGGCAATGGCATTTTTCCACAGTCGAAGTCGTGGATCGACATCGACCTGTGACAGAAAGGCAGGCCTACCTGAGAACCTCACAGAAGGATGAGTTGACTTTCGCAGAGGCAGTGGAGTTGGAAACAAAACGCTCGTAATGAGTTTTTCTTTTACTCATACGCTTTTGATTTTGACGGACGCTTTGACTGGTTGACTGACGACTTGTTGTTAGACGTGAATCGAGATGTGGCGATTATTTATGGAATAAAATTATGAGTTCCATGACTAGAAATAACAGCGCGTAATTACGGCGAGCGGAAGTGCAACAGCAGAAGAAACCTGAGCTGGCTGACTGGGCTGGGCCGGGCCGAAATAATTTCAACGGCTCTTTCAACGCTTTCGCTGAGAGTTGAGAGTCGACTCGAAACTGGGGTAAACGGATTAACTCAAACGGGGCACGGCACTCAAACATTGTGAGAAAATAACGAGACGAGCCGCTGCTGCTGCAGCGACTTGATTATCCGCAGTGCAAGCAGGATTATTGTTATTATTGTGTTGTTTCTGAGTAAGTGTGGGAAAACAAGAAAGCGAAAGATTCTTGCAGATTAGACGTGCTCGGTGCTCGTTCTTTGTTATCTAACTTCTTGAATGAGTGTCGAATGAGTCGATGCCGATGTCGAATCGAGATCATGATTTCATGATGCATTTGATGCGATGCGTTTGCAATGAGTGTGAGATCGGAATAAATTGTTATATTATATGACCTAATTGCTGTGTCTTAAAACGATTGTTGCTCTTACGCGTTACGCGTTTCGCGTCGTAAGTGTACGTAAGTACGGGCGTATCATTCGACTGATGAGTGAGATACGAGCTCTGTGATGCTGTGATTTGATACTGAATCGCTCGAGTAGCTGAATGGGATTGAGAACAAACGCGAGCTCTGAATGAAAGACGAAAAGGAAGAAGAAAAGGAAAGAAACTCAGGCAAGCGAAACACAAAGTGCGAAATTGGCAAGCAAAGATGATTTTGCATCCATTCTACCATTCTGCTGTCATTGCCTACAACTTCATAAGCCTTTTACATAACAACATCATTTCGTCTTCGTCTCTCTTCAGTGACCAGCGAAATGCAGTGCAGTGCGCGTGCTGCAGTGCATTGAGACAAGAATTGATGAAAATTAATCTCAATTTTTCTCTTCCTTTTGAGAAGGCTCCCATTCTTCTGTAAATAATTTATTTAGCACAACAGTGCGTTTGTGCAGTAATTCCTCTTCTGATGCAGCATTTTAGTGTTTTTTAATGAGACTTGAATTCTTAGTGTTTTTCACAGCAATTCGCAATTTAAGGCTTTAAGGCAGTACGTATACGCAATTATTGAAAGTCAACATCAAGTCAAACCAGACACTCAGAAACAGAAATCCAATTCATCCTGTTTACTTACGCAAATACGTGATAGCGATGACTTGTAAGAATGAGATTATTGGCCACAGCAATTAACAATGGGCGATTAACTTCTGAGGAAGAGACGAAAATATCTCTACTACTAAAAAGAATCCTGAATTCTTGAAGCCTCATGAATGAGTCATTCGCTACAGAATGCATCTTGAAACATGAATATTGACTTCGCCGTTCCACTCCTTCATAATTGTAAAGACAGCATGAAGCTTGAGCCTGGACATGAATGTTTGTATACTTGAAAAACATAGAGAAACACAAATGACTTGAAGGGCCGATGGTGCAGCAACCTCTATTTTAAAGCGAGGATCGCGACATAATGGGACACACAGCTGCTCACTTCATTTGCATGGCGTCATTTAATTATTCAATAATAGTACACAGTAGTAAATTTCGCCTCAATGATGGTTATGTTGGATTTATTTGCAAAATCGTGCCAACGTGTGCTTTAGTAAGTACACCGAAGGCTTATTTAGTAAATCACGCGATGGCGATGGGTTTCCCAACAAATTCCATATAGCCCATAACTCCAGAATCCCATTCCAATTTCAATCATGCTTCGATTGTCAACGCGGACCCCTGCCAGAAATCAAACGCGGCGGGCTAAAACCCGCCGCTAGCTTTGCTAGTAAACATAAACACAAACTCAAATGGAAAGGCGAATCGCCATTACAGAATCCTAATTTTGGTCTCTCGCTGCTGATCCCCTATGAATGTCAATTACGGCCGGGCCGAGTGTGAGAGGCTCGAAAATCACAAAGGCTGCTTTCAAAATAACTGTTCGTCTCAAAACAATCGAAATTTGCATAATTTATGTGTAAATTAATCATTTCTGCAACATGAGCCCGTTCATGAGAAGATCGTGTGCGCATGTATCGAAATGTGCACTGTTAATTGCTTTTGCCAATGATTTGTGAGAGGCAATAAAAATCTGCTGCCTTTGATGAACTTTAAACCTACTCTATGCCTTTGTGAGTTTGGAATGGAAAGGCGCTGTAGACCGTCGTGCTTGAATGCCGAGTCTCGCATTTTTATTTCAATGTGCTATTTTGTTTCATCTCCTTATTTTGCTTGGACAGAATTAGCCACGGATTTGGGTTATTACAAGCTAACGTCCCAGTTGAGTTATGAAGCAGACTAACAAAGTCTGTATTGCATAATTGGTCTTGTCAGGTTAACTCCGTTAAATGATTTCAATGCTGGATGCATGAAAGCTGGCGCTCATGCTCACACAGCATAGAAAAATGCTTTAGCGACGACCTGGCATTGAGGTAAGCATGAGAGAGAACAGGAAGAATTGAACTGATGTGATTTGAAACTAACACAGTCTAATTTATTGAAAGAAACCTAGTCATGACTTGACTGTAAAGGTCTACCAATCAGTCTCAAGGATTCCTAACTCGCGAAAACACAAACTTTCTATAATAATGAATACAATTAACTGATGAGATCTGCTGCACTCTGCTGAAGCCATACTAGTTCACAAAAGATTTAGACGTCAGAAGCCAGATGCACTGTTGCCTGTGGCGGGTGGTCCTAAAAGGAGACCACTCGAGTTACTTCCTTTACGATGGTGGATGGTTTGCACACTGCAGTTAAGCATTTCCTTCTCTTACGTGAGTAAATATGTTCCAATCAAAGACATCATCGTACTTGTAGCCTGATTTGTAGCCCAGTCGCCTGAACATGTGGCGCAAGAAGTGGTAGTCTGGCTTTTCTCCGAATTCCAGTCCGTAGCAGTAATTCAGGTATCTCATGAACTCTGTCGGGTGGCCTTGACACAACTCCTGGCTCGAATCCTTCATCTTGGCCTTCATCTCCTTGATGCGATTGTATTGCACTGCTCTGTTGTTCCTGTCTCCTTCATTGATGCTTTGCCAGGGAAGGTTCCCACGGAGGAAGTACATGAAAACGTACCCCAATGCAATCAAATCATCTCGCCGATCCGGTTGAACTCCTTCGTGGACGTTCAAAGATGCGTATCGTACAGTTCCACACATGTCGCGTCCGCTCGCGTAATCGATCAGATACTTGTGAGTCGAGCGAGATCTGTACCTCTTCGCAATTCCAAAATCGCCAACGAACACCCTTGAGGCATTGGAGCCCAAGCCCATCATAAAATTCTCACATTTGACGTCTCGGTGAAGGTAACTGGCTTCGTGGATCGCTTCAAATAGGACGAGCTGAAACACAAATCAAACGTGAATCATGAATTACTGTCACGTGCTAGGACGAGTCACAAATAGAATTTTACTTGAATTAACTTACTAATTGGTCAGCAAGCAGCAGGACAGTCTTGAGACTGAATTTGACACCACAAAGATGGAACAAATCTGCCAGGTTTGGGCCCAGCAGATCGATGACCAACATGTTGAAGGTGTGGTTCTTGCTCAAAGATACCGTTCCATACCATATGAACCGCGGAACCCCTTCTGCAATCACATTTAGCTCATGATGTTAGAAATGACCCTGCTACTGCTGAGAATGATTACCCCGAACTTTGTAATTCGTCACTTACTAACTCCTTTCAAGGCCTTGTACACTTTGGCTTCAACCTCCAATGTCTTCCCTCCAACAGGCTCCATTTTTATTGCGACCTCCTTCCCAAGCCCATTGACGCCTATCAATCAATAATTGCTAAAGTTAGTTCAGTCAACTTGGATTTCATGCAGAGAAGTAGAAACCACATGCAAACATTTCCACACAAGTACAGCTTACCAACGTGGACCACGCCGAAAGAGCCCCAACCGATCTTCTTAACCAACTGGAAATGGAGTTCCGGGTCGTGTGGGTCCGGCTTCTCCGCATCCATGTCTATGTCAACAAAATACGCTCTTACTAAAGGTACAACTCAAATAGTACTGTCGGTCGTGTGGTTTGTCCAGTGAATCCAATGCTACTCAAGTCAGCTTTCAATTCTGTACAGATTGTAGAGTACCAAGTTTCAGGCAATTCAGCGATGACCTGAACATGATAACTGGTAGTTACTTCCTGCTAATTAATCACAGGTTGTCGTGTCGTCGAGTTGTCACGGGTTGAAGTCGACACGGGAAGGTCGCTGCATAAAGTTGTGATTATTGTCCTCTGTTCAGTTTCTTCAATCTCCTTGCAAAAGTCGTAAAGGAAACCGAACGTCGCGCATACGTACGGCATGGCAGTACGAGTCGAACATGACTTGAAGCATGTTGAGTCAACTCATTTGATTATCTGCATGGTTATGTCGGCCAGTCGCACGGCAGTGACACGAACGCCGTTCTTATGAGTGCGAAGTGTGGGATTAAAGAGAAAAAACCACCACTGCCTTTGTTTCTCCTTCATGGACATTAATTTAGAAAACTGAACAGAGACCAACAAGCTTTGACATGCCTAAAACGCACGCGTTGAACACGAACGCAATTAGTGAATCTTTATTACATCAGAGGGACAAATGAACAAATGCTGCTCGCGCAGGCAAATACCAAATACAAAGGCGACTCGATAAACAGAAAATTACAACGACCTCTCAGGGCCGGTCGTCTTTTCAGCGCTCAACGCAGCTGAGCTCTTTCACTCGTGCATAATTCGCGCATGGCTGAACTGTGACTGCACAACTTTACTTTGAGAATGCAGAGGATCAGAACTTATAAATATTTGCTCAGCGTGCGCGTGCATTTCGCTGAGGGCGAGTCTCGTCCGTGAGTTCGTCTGCATTGTTGCATCATCATCGCTGTACCATCGCCCAGGCCAATCCAACAATGTACCGAGCGAATTCGTCTCTATCAATAACAGCGGATCATGATGGAAATGGCATGAGACTTAAGCCCGCGCCTTTGCCATGCTGGGCGGCGTCACCTTGACCCGATGCATGCGTAATGATGATGATGATGTCCGACTATTGTAATCATCGACTGTACTCGATGCATAATCACAATCACCTCGCGAATCGCGATTACAATTTGTATTGGCGATTGGCGATGACAAATGCTGCATTGTTGTATCGCAATTTACATGACAAAGGCCACGTCGAGAGAACAAGTGACACGATGGGCACGCGAACAGTTGTTTTAACTCGACTTTTGACACTCCTAGCCTTGAATGAACTTGTCTTCATTGATGTAACTCGCGCTTATTGCTTGAGAATTTAGATTGGGGCCGATTTGAATTTTATTGCAATTTCAATTTTCTTTTACACACCACGCCAAGCCACGCCAGTGAACAACATCCCATTAAAAGTCGTCTACGTCTGTAAATGAATTGACAGTTTAGAAAACGATGTGCAACTAATTGATTTATTCGAGTTCTCTTTATGACTCTGCTACGCTGGCTGGCGTCTATCTTTAGCGTAGTAGTTTAGTTATTGATGGCAGCCCATTAAATAAGCCATTAAAGTGCATCGATCATCTTTCTCTTTTGCCTGCACTGCAATTGCTCGTTGTGATTGCATAACATGATTCGCGATGATTTTAATGGTGTTACGTTTTATGGTTTAATTATTTAAATTTTGCCTGATTTTTTATCTTTCATTCTCCTCCTCTTTCAAATTGATCTTCCTTTCCTTTCTGATCAGCGATCAGGCTCTGATTTTCACTTCATGCGTGCTGATTGCGTGGCTTGGCGCGGCTTGGCAACGAAATTTGTGAAGCTTGTGCAATTTGGCAATTTCTGGTCAAATTGTAATTGCTATTGCTATTTAGCTTCGCGACGTGTTGCAGCCTGGCCAACAGCTTTTTACAGAGAAACTAATGCGTTTAATTTTGTTTTGTACAGGGCGAAGAGTACGACATAGTGGATGATTCGCAAGAGCATTGGTGGCAAGTTCGCGATAAGAATGGGTAAGTTATCATCGAGATGGTCAAAATAGCGCAAACTTTGATAAGCTGAATTCCTGTCACGCAACGCAACGTAAGGTTTAAACGTGCGGTTCTTTCACACGCATGAAAACACGCAAAGAAGATGCAATTGCAATCAGCAATCACGAAAAGATAAAATGAATGGTATTTTTACAAAAACTGCTGCGATGCCATGTGTTCTTTTAATTTTTGAGTTCTTGGTCAACCCGCGATCAATGGCGAAAGGCGAGCGAGCGAGTGTGTCTGTGATCGTGATCACGAAGTGTGATCCAATCTGGTGCATTCGAATAGCTTTGAGAGATCGTTCAGCTCAATCCGAGTACAAATTAAATTACTTTCAGGCACGAAGAAGACAGCCAACCAGCGAGCCAATGAAGTGTGAATTCTCTGTAGTCTGTGGCAAAGGATGCAGTCTTGAACTGAAATTAAGTGGATAGTGAATAGAAATACCGACATGTGCTTAATTCTTGCTTTTTCACGATATCGCGTTACAGGTCGACTTGAAGCCGAATTCCTTTGGCTGAGATTTTTTATTTTCACACCATCCACGGCCCATGCGTGGACTGAGAATTCCAGAGGCATAAAAGGTTTAAAGTTATTTTAGAGATTAAAAATTCCAAGGCCCAAAACACTGTTTCTATTGTGAGCTACGCTAAATGGCCTGGCTTGGCCATTTTGCTTCGAGTCATACGTCTTCTGTTTTCCTCATTGAGTTCCAGACACGCAGAGCACAAAACAAGCAAGCAGAGAGTATTGCTTTTTGCATACAATGCATGCGTGAATGGGAAAATGATACGACGACGGTGCAAAACTTGTCGATGAATTTTTGCATAATTCAAAATCTTGTCCTGCAGCGGAGAAGAAGTCTTGTCTTGTCTTTGTTGTTGTCTAATTTTGCCATCCGTCTCACCTTCGTCATTCGCCTTGCAGCGAGCGCGTTGTTTCACAAATTGATGATTCGGAATATTTTAAGCCCATATTGCGCTTTGTACTGAGAGACTCAACGTAAATTTAATTTTAATTCCTTCCAATCTTCTTTTTTGCGTCAACGAGAAGGATGCCTAGTGCGTACGCTAAATGCAAACGCGTTATTCCATGCGCGATGAAATTAAAATTCATAAAAACAAAGATTTTGTTTTGGAAGAGCCAGCATAATAAATGATGATGGTCCTTTTTCACATCAGAGCAAATAATAGTCGGGCTCACAAGGTTAAGAACCTGTTTTCTCATTCCTCCATCGTGTCTCGATGAGAATAAAGTGAGCAAATGAGGTTTCAATGACGAAATGGCGCGGCGCGACGGCGTTGGAAATCCAAAACGCAAAACCTCAGCTGCGATGTTTTTGTTTATGGAAAGAATGGGCAAAGCAATCAAACGAAAACGAAATGGATTTCTTGAATCGCAGATAGCGAGCCGAGTTTTTTGCATGCAAAGTTCGATTTCATGCTCATCATCATTCATTCGTATTACGATTACTTCGAATTCCCTTATAAAACATTATTAATGAATTGCGATTGTTGAGATTCATTCATTTGATTGAATCAGATTTTTTGCAGTGCAGTCGTCTCCACTGCACAAAGCGCCAATCGAGTCTAGGTTGCTATTTCTTATTTAATTTTTTGCATTTTATAATTTATTCAGTAAGGCTCATCCCTTTTCTTCATCTTCTTCTTAATTCTTCTTCGTCATTCTGATCGTATCAGAGCCACAACGGCTGAAACTCCCTCAATGTCATCTGCAATTTATCATGCTGCGAGGGGCTGGCTTCCTCACGCCAGGCTACGCACTTGATGATGTTCTTATTAATTCGGGACTGTCGCACTGCTGCCCTTTATTTATTCAGCACTATTGACCTCTACGCGAAGAAAAATGAGCAGCGTTACATGGCCACGTCAGGCTTCAAGAGTTATTTATTAAAAAAACATCACAACTTTGCGTAGTATTGCCTTAGCATTGAGAATACGCTGCCGTGCTGATGCTGATGATGATGAAGTCATTCAAAATGACGACCGACTTGATGTTGATTAATTTCATTCCCCCTTAAGTCGCTGCTCAGTTCGCTGTGCCACGAATTTGTCAGATTCACAGCATTTGTGGGTAATTAGTGTTGGGCAAAAACAGCAGAGGTTAGATATCACTTACCTGGCCCATTTAATGCCATTAAACGCCGTGATCGCTAAATTTTTCCTTGTATGCTGATATTTTATAGATTTATTTTACTTGAGGTTGCAATTGCAATTATAATTGCACCACGACCGCGTGTATTTATTCAATACGCCGTCCGATGTTGGGATCAAGAACACTGCCCTGCTCTGCTTTGCTTTCTGTAATTGCCAAATTCCTCGACGACTACGACGATGACAAGCGCATCGTAAAATATAACCTCGGAGAGAGCAGAGCCACTGAACGCTTGAGTCGAAATTATCAATTATCTCCGTTCTCTTAAAAGCAGTTCACTTTAATAATTAATTTTTTGGTTTTTACGACTACGACTCGAAATGGCGAGACCCAATTTACGAATTTACGCCTTGTGAAATTCGAAATCTGTGATGCGAGATGCGAAATAGCATTGAACCCGACTGACAGTTTTCGTATTTGGTATTTGAAGATCCGAGTACGTGGCTTTGTGCCATGTACACCATCATCCCATCGCCATCCCGTCGTGCCGAGTGCAGACCTTTCGCGAGCTATTTTCGTACTCGCACTCGTTATTTATGGTTGTAGCGTCGTAACTGCTTGACGATTACGATTATTGAGCATGAAAGGTTATGTAAATTGCAAAACACAGACTTGGGTTTTATGACCAAGCATGGAGGGATGATAATAACTGTTAATAAGCACTTATGAATTCGTTTTATGTTTTACCACCTGTCGAGAGATGCTTGGCTAAAATTAAATTTGATGATTTCTTAAATTCACAAGACATACGGCCGTTCGGTCCGTATGCAAGTAGGCACGACAAGAGCTTCAGCTTCAGCGTTTCATAATCAAAGCCGCCGCACCTCCTCACAAATTCAATTTAAACGTCGACTTTTATCGCGTATTCTTGGCGAAAAGCATTATAACCTGCTAATTTACGAGACATTTCGAAGGTAATTGCATTGCTGGCGACAAGCGACTAACTTACGCCTGCCCCACATTTGCTCTTCGACTCTCGGGCAGTGGAACTCTGAAAAGCCATCAGCAATCGAGTATCAAGCCACTTGCGGACTCACCTGCAAATTGTGTATCGTGTTTCATGTCTCGCATCCGCCAACTGGTGACCTCGAGTCCTTGAACAGTAGAAGCAGAAACATAATTATTCATATTTATGCCATGCATGCACGACAACGACACACGATACAGCAGAAACGGACATAGTCTAATCACAATCACAATCATGCAGGTTCGGACATGTTGATTTTATTTCTCCGCTGATGCTAATGACGATCGCATGCAGAAGTCGCAGTCGCAGATTCGTTGGCTGCATAGTGTTACTCACACACACGGAGGGCAGTGACAGGCTTTTTTGCAAATTTTCCGTGTATGCTCCATTGAAGGATAACACGAAGGATTATAATTACAAAAACGATTATATCAATCAATATCACCGTCTTTCTTTCGAATCCGCATCATCGAATCTGCTGCGATCTGCCTACCTGGCCGTCTTTTGTTCTGTCTCGATTTAATCATCGAGCGCAGTTCTCCAGAAGCGTCAGCGTCAGACGAGTCAGTCGCAAGCACGATAATCCGCTCATTGCGCGTCACGTCGCGTTGCGTTGCATAACAGATGACTGCAATGACTAATCTCCCATTCAATCTGGGCCCATTGTCACCAGCAATCAAATTCAATTTGTGTTTGTCCATTTTCAGATCTGTCGGCTACATTCCGTCCAACTACGTGAAGGAGCGAGAGCTGCTCGGGCTGCAGAAGTATGAGTAAGTGACCAATTATTCAATTCCGAGACATAACATTTGAGCCAGCTTCTTCCCCCTCAAAGCCTATAAGCTTAGACCTATCATAAGCATAGACTTCGCTTTTCGAAGAATGACTTTATTTATGGAAAGATGACTTTTAATATCAGGATATGATTTTTCTTTGGTCATGAAATCCGCCGTCGCTGTAGTCGTTGGTTGGTATGACTCGACTCGACCGGCATTATAATTTTAACTGCCTATTCTTTTATTTATTACTCATTCATCATGGAATGTTTCTTCTTTTCTTCTTTTTATACTCGGACTTTGACTCGGCGACGAGATTCGAAATTGCACAAAAGTGACTGACTGAATGACTGGCGCAGGTACAGCACAGCACGTACGCGTACAGGAACGAGAGACTTGATCTGGACCACGTCTTCGTCGTACAGTTGAAACGAGTGAAAACTGAAGAGTGCATTGACAGCCGTACGCATACGCATAAGAACACAAATAGCATCTTGAATAAACTGCGGATTCACGTCCGGTGTATCCAATTCAGTCGAGTCAAAGTCGAAGCGGTGAAGGAATGTGGGCTTATGACAATAGAAACAAAAGTCAGGCCTGGCTCGTAGTACTTCGTGCTCCATTCCTTTGCGACTTGACGCCCGCATTACATTGTATGCAGATTTATAACGAATGCGGCCAGGATAAAGTTAAAGCTAAACTTGGACTTGGTCGTCCAAGTTTAATCCAATCTTTCGATCCTTCATTTCTGCTTCTACTTCTTGCACCGTGAGAAAAGTGAAAGACTGCAATTAATCGTTGATTCAATCTCTCGCGTTCTCGTTCTCGTTCTCATCTTCATCGTGCTGGCTGTGGAATGTGGAGCATAATTGGAAAATTGAAGGTGGTGCATGGCGAGAAAAGAGAATGATTCACTGCAGCCGCCCAAGTAATGACACACTGGATCTCAGCTCGCCCGATGCTCGCACTCGCCTCTGCCTCTTAATCACTGTGCTGATTACAATAATAAGACTGAATTCAGACGGCAATTATGTAATGAACAGGCCATTAATCATGCCTGCGCATGGACGACGGACATGCGATTAAAATGCGTATGAATCATACGCAGCGTAAGCACAGCAAAGATTTACTCTTACAATTTGGAATAACAGATTAATTGCAGGGCTGCTCATTTATGCGACTACACTCTGAACACTTTCATTAACCTTAATTTGAATTTTTCCAACCGTCAAGTCCGTCCAATTTAAACGTGATGGACGCGACGAGGACTTTGGGTTTGCACAAAATGGGCTTTAAAACAAAGAAATTGCGGACCAGCAAAAAACTCAGCGGCCGAGGAAGACAATGCGAATGGGTAGCAAATCTGTGTCTGAGTTTGGCTCATATTGCTTGACAAATCCTTCATTTAATTGTCCATCATTAGCTTTTTTTCAGTCTCAGCTTGGCGATTTATATGGTCCTCCACTTTTTCCTTCTGTTGACTGTGATGGCGATGGCTCTTTGCAGTTTTTTCTACTTGAGAAATTTGTAAAATCCACGTTTTCGCATTCGCATGCTTGCACTCCAAATTCAATTGCACAATCAAATTGTAAATTGCGACTCGACATTGATTTCCAAGCAATTACAATTCTTGCAGCTGCAGTGGCCATAATTTGATTGTGTTGTCCATTCAGTGTTTGATGATTCAGTGTGTTTCTTTATAAAATAGACATTCTCATGGCTAAACGATAGACTGAGCAGTCCTCGAAAGGCTGAAAGAGACGCAAGACGCATGCTAGTCTCCTTGTTTGATTAATCTCAGCCCACTGCCATTTTGCCACGCCACACCATGCTGCTGCCATTTTGTCAATAATTGTAAGCCGTGCTTACAATAACACGTGTTCAAAAGAAAGATTTGTCAAGTTTCGATGTTCATGAGTTGCCTGATTCCTTTGAAAGGGCTGACTTGACTGACGAACGAATCACGACAGACACGGCGATTGACCAACACCAAGCGCATTTATCATGTCTGGTTTTTCATCGCGCATTTCCAAATGCCAAATTTGTCGTTTCCTTTTTCAATTACGGCGTGCAACCTCCCCGGCCGGCATTTAACTTGTATTTTTTCTTGCTTTTTCAGTTGGTACGTCGGTGACATGTCACGACAGAGAGCAGAGACTTTACTTCGCTATGACGATAAAGAAGGCTGCTTCGTGGTCCGAAACTCCTCCACAAAGGGTCTCTACACGCTGAGTCTCTATACAAAAGTGTAAGTAAAAATCCGCGCAATCGCACCGTATTCCTTATAAACTGAGATTTAATTTGGCTTAGCTAAGCATGGCTTGAGTCAATCATTACGTGGGTGTTAATTGTTAATTGTGGGTCGGTTGGCGCTTCTCTAATACACTAATTCAGAAATCGTGAGGCCGAGATGATTGTGAGTATTGCGTTAATGCGTGCGCGTTTGCGTTCCTTAGCGATCCTCTTCGTTTTCATTCAAAATGAATGAAAATGTTTGGTTTTGTTATTAATAAACTGAAGGCCTTGAAATCTCTTACCAAACAGCACGAGATTCCTTTTCTTTTTATTCATTTCTCAAATTTTATTATTGCGTTCTCACACGAAGATTAAACCCTCGCCTTGTCTGCCTTGCGGGCTGATGGAATAATTCGTGAAGAGAATTGTTTGGGAAGATGCGAATGCCTGTCGTTGTGTATTTCTGTTTCTCAATGTTCGTATTTGACACTTCTTGCAAACACCAGCGACCGCAACAACAATGAGGCATTTACGTCTGTACATTCAGACTGACAAGCGCGTATAAAATGAAATTCACACCCGCGAAGATGCGCCGAAGCAATAATGAAGTTTTGCGGTTTGCTATTGACAGGCCTCATCCTCAAGTGAAACATTACCATATTAAGCAGAATGGAAGAACGGAATTCTTTCTGTCGGAGAAGCACTGCTGTCCGTCCATTCCTGACCTTATAACCTACCACCGTCACAACAGCGGGGGACTCGCTTCTCGGCTCAAACATCCTCCGTCGGCCGAGCGCTGCGCTCCGACGACCGCCGGCCTCAGCCACGGTGTGTATTCACTTCACTTCGCCACTGTGGGAAAGAAATTGATCGACACGTGTTGCTTTTCTTGCAGATAAATGGGAGATTGACCCTTCCGAGCTGATGCTGCACGAGGAACTTGGATCTGGACAATTCGGCGTCGTTCGCCGTGGCAAGTGGCGAGGCTGCATCGACGTGGCCGTGAAGATGATGAAGGAGGGCACCATGTCCGAGGACGATTTCATCGAGGAGGCCAAAGTTATGACGTAAGAATCCGAAACACGACATTCCTTTTCTTGTTGGCAGGAAAAATAGACAAATAACAATTAACGATTCTGATTCTGCTTTATTCCAGTCGCCTCCAGCATACAAACCTTGTACAGTTGTACGGTGTCTGCAGCAAGCATCGTCCAATCTACATTGTGACTGAATACATGAAGCATGGATCGCTACTCAACTTTCTCAGACGACATGAAACGTCGATCACAAGCAATCTCGACATGCTTCTTGACATGGCGTTGCAGGTGAGCAAAATCGTTGTAAAGACCCACAGAACAGTACAACGCACCATCATCGAAATGAATTTGTAATTTGTATTCATTGCAGGTCTGCAAAGGAATGGCTTACCTTGAACGCCACAATTACATCCACCGTGATTTAGCAGCAAGAAACTGTCTTGTTGGAACTGAAAACGTCGTCAAAGTGGCAGACTTCGGTCTCGCCAGGTAAATTCGCCAAATGACGAGTCCTTTGCTTAAAAGTAGTGACTCCTTGGAATATTTAATGTTGATTTTTTTTATTGCAGATATGTGCTTGATGACCAGTACACAAGTTCTGGCGGGACAAAGTTCCCAATAAAATGGGCTCCGCCCGAAGTTCTGAACTACACGAGATTTTCGAGCAAGTCTGACGTCTGGGCTTACGGTGAGTGGTTTATGGCTTGTCTCCGTTTATTCAATTATCATTGTTTGGCTCGCACATTAAATTGATTGCCGCGTTCATTTTTCCTTTCAGGAGTGCTGATATGGGAAATCTTCACGTGTGGAAAGATGCCGTACGGTCGGCTTAAAAATACGGAGGTCGTGGAGCGTGTGCAGCGTGGACTCGTGCTTGAAAAGCCCAAAAACTGCCCGAAGGAGGCGTACGATTTAATGAAAAAGTGCTGGGCTCTGCATCCAGACGAACGGCCATCCTTCCGCTTGCTCAAAGACCAATTAGTTATCGTCACTCAATCACTACTCGTCGACTAAACGATTACGACTGCATTTGACAAAGCACAAATACGAACACAATACAAATACAAAGTATCTTCAATAATACCTCTAAATCTAAACTTATTCTCATAAATATCGAAATAATCTCGTATCGTAGTTTAAAACAAAAACTAGGTTTCTTTGGACGAGGATACTAATTAAGCTAGCAATATTTGATAATTTCGATGTAAGGCTCTGAACTGAATATGTAGAATTCTCGATCTATTAGCCAGTCTATCTTATTTCTATTGTTGTCGTACGTACGCATAGGAAAGACTCATTAGCTGTAAGCAATTAAACAATTAAGTAGCTACTAAAGCCACGTATAAATTCGTTGATACTCTTCTTGTAGATGAAGAACTGATCACTGTTTTGTTCATGTTAGAATCGCCGGCAGTTATTATAGAATTGTTCGTTATGATCGTCCAAGCGTGATTTTTGCCAAATAACTTTGCGGACGTCACATTTGGGACCATTTCGATGGCGGAGACGTTTTATCATGAGAAAAGCATCATACAAATCATTTAGATCTGTGTTTCTGTGTGAAGAATGTGCAAATTTCATGCATGCAGAATGTTCATGCAAAACTGCGTGTACGTCGTGCCTGAATTTTCCTTTTCTACTTTTACGTACGCTCGGCCGCTAGTTAAGAAAATCAAGATTGAAGCTGGTTTGGAACTTGTGACGCAACCCTTTTGTACAGAATATTGTAAGATTTAGAGAAAAGCCTGTTATTTATTGCAACGTTGAAGTGTAAAATATCTAGAATGACTTGTACAATAGAAAATGCTGATAATTGCAATTTGCAATTCGCAAGTGCATGCAGTGCTGCTAAGCTACGCTTCGTGGAAGCAGGTTAAGTTAAGCGCGCGCGCGTACGCGTAAGCGTAAAATAAGCTGTGTTACAGCGTAATGCGTAGAATCAGAAGAACTGTCGCGCTCTTGGTCTGAATAAATCAGAACTGTTATCACTGACTCATTGAATTCAAGAAGCTACTGAAACCAAATGTTCTCATTAATTTAGAGCAGTTCGTAAATTAATTAACAATCGTTTCTAAAAATGGAGGCAACTTCTGATAAAATTCATATTCAAGTTCATATCGAAATATTTCAAATGTAACAAAATACATTCTCATTCTATATCGGACGTGGCTTGTCATGATTTATGGGACCAACTCATTCTTTGTGCTCCTTCTCCGAAAGATCAGGACGGTAATTTCGTTTTAAGGGTCCTCACCTCTTTCTTCATCTCATTCATCCCAGGAACGCAGTGGCGGTGCCAAAATAAATTTATGGCCTCACCACATTGTTATTCTCTCTCACCGAACCAGTTAGCTGCGACTCCGATATTGTAACCCATCTTGACACGAATAATTCTGTATTCTTCTCTATGGCTATGCTACAATAGCTCAAACAGGTATTATTTATGACTGTAATGAACGTAATTAAGGCAATTTAGCGTTTAGCCAGCCAAGAGCCACGTATTCAATGTTCTCACATGTCGCACTGAAATCGCAATTCTCAGTCCTATAACCTGACCAAAGTAGAGCAGAGCATCGAGAAAAATGCGGTGCGTGAATGTCCAAACCTTTTTAGCCCAATGAATTATGGGTCTTCTTAAATACTTGTTAAAACGCATGGGAGCATAAAGCGAATGACGTGCGAATGAACGAAATGAATTTTTTAAAGTCATTCACGATTTTATTCTGGAAAACGAAATCTCGGACAATTTATGAGATTGTGCTCGTTCGGGCCGTTGTTCCTTGATTTCAGCCCTGAAGAGCTTTCTAATTAGGGACCCGCCCTTCGCCTTCGCCCTCTCGAAATCGAAACGGTTGTCCTGTCCTGTTGCCTCGACTGGTGGCAGATGACATTCGTTAAGAGAAATATTGTTTGTTTTGGCATCGCTATTGCTATTGCTATTTTTAGCACCACTTTCAAGAAGTCTTGATATTTATTGTGCCTCCTGCTAATTCCGGTGGCCAAGCATTGTCATTGTTGGCCACAACATAGCCACAGCCGCATTTCACGCACCTTTTCTTCGCTGCCTTGCTCAAGGTGTTTGCATTTCAGGTTGATCTGCATATGGGTTATTCCACGAAGACAGTTGCAGTTGCTCACTTCTCGCAAGACGGCCGGACGGATGGACTCGGACTGGGTTAATATATTCCACAGGTGCCAGAACGCCAGAAACCGTACGCGTACGCATGTTTGTTTGGTCCTTCTGTGATCTGTGGCATGTGCCCTGTCCGGCCCGCATTTATAAATCTTCATTGTCGCGGAGCACATGTCGCCTCCGTCAAGATGCCCATTGTGTTTTGTGTTCCATGTACGCGAACAATTGAAAAGAAAATCATCTTGTTTTTTGTCCTCCGTACTAATCGGTCGGCTGTCGCTACTGCGATTGCGTTCTTAACCCACTCACCTAAATAAGCATGTGTCTTTTGCTTTCCTTTCCTGATTCATCTGCAGAGGCAGCTTGCATTTCTCCGCGACGTCTCAATCTTCAGTCTGCAACTTGTCAATTAGTTCCTTGTCAATCTAATCGACTGCTGCGAGACGTGATTCCAGCTGCACTAAGCCTTTCCGAAACACCAATGCAAAATGATGCGAGACTCAAGCTGATGCTGAATCGATTGTTTGAGCAATTGTCATTTGAGCAGGCAGGCATGTGTGCAGTGTGCAAGGTCCGGGAAAGTCAACAATAAGGTTTTTCTTTGTTGAAGAAGGAAGATGAAGAGGAAAGGGAACAAATAAGAAAATGAAGAAAAGAGTTAAAGAATCTCTTCTGTGCCGTGAGATACTAGGAAACTGAAACTTAACATTTTTTACGGATTCGCGTGCCGCGTTGTGAATATTCAAGACTGATCTTCTCATTCGGGTGCCGGACACGTCGAATAGCAGATTAGTTTCGCCTTTTGAGTGGCAGCGCGCAGCAGTGCCGTTGCCCCATCTTCGGTTTGAAATCCATGCGACGCGAGAATTCTTCTGTTTTCCGTCTAACAGAAGGAACTAAGCCTTTCGGCTCGTTGAGAAATGCGGCAGATGATGATCCTCTGGCATGCATAATGGCAATCGTGTTGTTCCCGGTCGGTGCACATGCTCTCTGTTTTGTACTTTGTAGTGTTATAATGCCATAATGATAAATATATCATGAAAATTAGGTCACCACAACCAGGAACACACACGGACGGCAGGGCAGGCAGGCACACGGCACATATGTCGAGAAAGGATGCGGAGGACTTCGTAGCAAAGTTCTCGGAGATTATATCAGGCTCAGCAGCATGAATCCACGACTGCCCTTCAGCGATCCAAGCCAAGAAACAAATACACCTTTGTTTCATGTGCGTGAAAAGCCGAATACTCCGAAAAGGTGTATTATTTAGTTTCGCTTATTAGATCAGCAAAAGAAATCTTTTCCATGAAATTTAGCGAAGGAGTAAATTAAACCTGAAGCCGTGCCGCCGCAATCGCAATGAAGTTCATGAACTCTGATTTCCAGAGCAAGTAAACAAAATATAATCAAAAAAATGTTTTTTTTACTGTTTTGTTAAAGCGCAAGCAAGCACGACTTACGGCACGGCACAGCAGGCTGCCGCGGCTGCGCTGTCCAGATTGCATAAATCGGAGTAAGCTAACTATTTAAATTGATATTATGTCGCATTTCGCAATGCCGAGTGCATTAGTGAAATATTTTGCCGCTTCTGCTACTTTACACATGTTGCACCTGACTCGGGTTTTGATTGAAGAGCTGTTTAGCGGTTGTTTCCCAGATGTTACACGCTTAAATGTGAGTGCATTTGAATTTATGATGTTCAGGAATCCCAGCCTGGTGTAATTCAGCTGCTATAAAAACTAAACTGCTGTTTTGCGGTCGGACCAAAATTCTCCGGTCCAAAGCCAGTCGAAAGTTTTTCATGCCACTGCGTGCGCCGGTGAGAAACCGTTAATTTAACTCTACTCAAATGCAAAACCGGAGAAACTGTCAAATCATGCTTGACATTCATTTTCATTGCAAAATATAGTCCAGGCTTATTCTTATGCAATCGCAATTAATCCTCCATTCAAATTGCCAAAATCATGCTGAGATCCGAAACCGAGAAACGTGATTGCTTCCTTCGTGCCGCTGACGCTGAGGTGAATTTCTATCTGTAGCAAAACAATTTCCACGGTGGAATGATGCGACAAATAATTCTTCTATTCTTAAATGCTTGTGAAGAGTAATTTTTCCAGGGGCAGAAGCAATGCATGGACCAAATATAAAATACGCGTATGCTGAAATGCGTACGTACATTAAAATACAGCGTTGTCCTTAATTAAAAATACAGTAAAATAAACGAAGACTTTTTAGGCCGAAGACCCTGATTTCTTTTCCTCATTCTTTAAATTCATCGGGAGTGGAGATTCTGGACGCATTGTTACACAGTATCGAGGTGACTTGAGCCAGGAATTGGAAATACCGATCAGTTCTATTTATCTTTTCTACAGAAGCAATAAGAAAGATTCTCATCACCCTCACGCCTGCCTGCCCGTGCAATGCGTGTCTTGTTTTACACTTTGATAAACTGAGTGAAGTTTACAATCCTTTGGGTTACTTTTGAAGTCAATTTTTATTTTTAAAGTATGCGAGATAAAAATTTGTTGTCTGGCCGCGCGTTATCTCCAGCTGCACATTTTTAGTGCACTCACACTACAAACACTGGCATCCTTTGTCGAGTACACCTTTCAATTATTGTGCGATGGCACGGTCGGTCATCCGGTGGAGCGAAATTCAGACTAAAAGATGGTAATAATGATAATTTGGAAAATGAATTGGGCAATTGAAAACAAATTGCCTTTTCACCTTCTGAAAATTGAGAACTTGACCATCCGCATCTTTGCGAGACGATCCTGAACATTTATCATGGAAATAAACACGACGCAATTTGGAGCAGAAATACGGCGTTTTAGACACGTCTCCATAGAAATTCGTGTCCGAACTTAATTTTACTTACCCACACCAACAAAAAGACGAGCAGAATTCACGAGTCGGAACAGAAGTCGTCTTGCCTTGAGTCGATTGCCGAGTCTGGGAAAGATTTCACCTTCACACGTCCGTCTTTTCCTTACGTCCGCGTATCAAAGCATTTCATAGAGTGTATGGTCATGGTCTTGGTTTCTTCTCAAAATGTTTACGTCCAGTAAGAAGTTGCCCATCGTCTGAAAGAGAGTCATTAGTGGTCAGAAGAAAGGGGATCACTGTTCACTATTTTCATTCAGCATTTATTTGTACGCGTGTAAATGAGTGGACCCACCTTGTGCGCTTGCTTCTCTTTTCTCTCTGAATGGGAACTATTTATAGTGCTCAATCCTTTCTGAATGAATAATCTAAGAAGCCAGCCAGGCAGTCAACATGAATGGGCCAAAGCCTAATTACACTGTCAAATTTCATTCTTCTCCTCCACCGAGTTCAAGTTCTTGGATTCTGAAACCACAATGCCCAATACCCGTCTTTCGCCTTGATGAAGATTGAAGTGAATCCCTCCTTTATGACTTACTTTAATATTTGTAAATGACCCATTCATAAAATTCGGACGGAAAATACAAATTTCTATTTTTGTGACCGAACGCACTCGCATTCATTGACTCGGCTCTGTTTTCTTACGCTGAAGAAGGTTAAACCAGGACGCGGAAATGCTGGAAGTGTTTACTCAGATTAGGCGAGCCGTACTTGTGGGAATAAACACCGGACCGCGGAATATGAAAGAAGCCCGGCCGGCCGGACACGGCCACAGCAAATTCAAGTACAAGGAATGGAATTGACAATGAAATGACTGTAAAAATAGACGAGGACATCCTTTGACATCAAATAAGCATGTGTCCGGCTTCCTTCAACTGCTTGCTTCTTGTCAGCAGATGCTGTATTTTGCAAAGAAAGAATTGTGCTGCCGCATGCACAATTAATTGTTGACCACATTTTAATTTGAGTTACTCTATTCCTTTGCTTATTCGGAAAACGAAATTCCTTCGAATAGATTGCACTTTTCGTTTTCGCTCTCGTGAAGGCGAGGCGAAAAGTAGAAATCTGAATCTGAATGAGGGCCGGCAAACAAGTGAAATGTTTCTGATCTCGTTCCCCAGCAGCAGTGCAGCCTCTTTAAAAATAATTTTAATGGAATTCAAAGTGAAATGGAAAGGACGACAGTGAAATAAATTTTCCTTCTGCCATGTCGTTCGTACGCTTTATTCAATTTCTAGAGTGTGATTACAAGAATGAAATGAGGAGTTGTTGTAAAGACTTTTTTGCTCTGCTCTGCTCCGGATCTGATTTTTTGATGAAGCTGACGATCTGGATCAGGATTCATTATACAAAGAATTATTCCAGGGTGAATGCATGAAAGAAAACGCAGTATTTTGGTGCTGTGAAGCTCGTGCCCGCGTCGAGTAAAATGTAAATGAATTTTTAGGCAGCGTAATTCTAATTCAATTCTGAAGAAGAGACCCGAAGAAAGAAATGCGGCCTGGCCTCGTCGGTTCTCGTCAGATAACCAATTTAAAGGGTGCGTTTCGCGAAAGCGATGCGATCTCATTTCAGGGGTTCGTGCCCACATTTTTTATTTAATCTGCGTCATATTTGGCTTCGGCTCGGATTTTGGTACGTGACACAAAAGTCTCACACGGCCAAACAATTTAATTCATTCCGAAATTGTAATTCTCTTTTCACGTTTCATTTCTCATTCATTTCCATGTCTCTTTCTGTCTGTCTATGTTTCTCCTTTGTCATTACGGGAGCCATTGTGTAATTTTGTGCTCTTTTATCGCAGACACCTCATTGGTGAATAATGCGAAGCAGAGGAGATAAGAATGAAGGCAGCAGCAGCAAGCAGAATGATAGGAATATCTCAAAAAGCATGGGCTGACTACTCTCGCCGTCGATTCAATGTTCAAATCGCAAATCGCAACATCAAAGTGAGATTTTAAGCACTTTACAGCGTGACCAGCACGTGAATTGCATACATTGCCATGTGAGTTCTATTCGCTGCAGACCACGTCTGACTGCTCAAGCACCATCATTTCGATTTCGATTGCGCAAAGCCAGCAGCCCAGCCAAAGTTCGTTCGATTTGGTTGGCGCAGCTCTTCGCTACGTTCTCAAGGGTTGAAGTGTTGATTGGCAAACCGGCTGCGTTGCGGTTGCAATTGCGTTTACTATCTACGTCTATAAATAATTTGATAAATTAATTTAACGCGTGCGGAAGCGACTTGGCGACTGCGACCTTCCTTCTTTTATGTAACAATTCTGAAGTGGTGCGGTAGAGAGTATGACAAGAATAACAATGTTGAATAACAAGAGCTTCAGCTGAATTTCAGAATGAAATGTACACGTTCGCGTTAACTTTTTGATTTCAATGAAACATGAAAGGATCCACGTCACTTGCCATTTTCCCGAACCGTGCACTCAGGAGATGTGTGAGTCCCTCGACCTGGATATTGTACATTTTTCTTGATTGCATTCAATGTGGATATTTGAAGTGCGGGTATCAGTTTCCACGGCTTACAGCAGACAGGGAATTGAAGTGCATGGCACGACAGAAGAGGCCCGCACGGGTATCTGATTTCTCGGAGCAACTGGACCGGAACCACCACTTCAGCCTCTTCAGGTTTATGGGAGAATTTCTTTCTGTGCCCTCTCAAGCCTCGATGACTTGATAAAAAGTAAGAAGCCGGTTCAAAAGTGGGACTGAGACTTGTCCCACAAACGGCGTGGCCGTTTGTGCGTGCACGAAATCCGTCGGTCAATGCAATGAGCCAATAGCCAATTCGAAGAGAAATGCATGCGTGTCTTAATAAATTCGACTAAGATGACAGCATAATTCTGGCTCCTTAAAGTGGCTAAGTGAAAACGCTGCCGCAATTCTTAAGCGTGAATTTTAAATCCCATTGTTGCCGAGTTCTTGACTCCTGACTCAAGCCGCGTAGGCCCATTTCTAATAATCGTAATCTCCTCAACAAAGCTAAAGCTGCCCAGCCCATAAGAGAAGACCGGAGCTTTAAGCTGAATTCAGTAGCCGAAGTCGCCGCTGCTGCCGTACGTGAACGCAAGCGTAAGTGTAATTAAGATTATTGACTGTGGTGACTTGTCAATTCGGCGGGCGACAAACAACTGCCTGCCTGCTTCTTCAACTTTCCAGAGGATTAAAAGCATTTAAGCCAAAATTTGGGCTGCAGGCGAAGAGTAAAGAGATGGAAACCTTTTCATCATCGTTCTTTTCTTACATGCGACCTGGATTCCTGATGCGTGGTTCTAAGTCAGACATTAATTGCATTAATTTACCAGCACATCTTCAGTGTGCTTATGGATTTCTTGTTGCTTGTCTGTCTACCTGCAGATGTTATGCTTATAACTATTCGTAGAAACCGGTTCACGATTCAGGTTAAAATATATTAGGCATTCAGAATTAGGATCCACCGATGTGTGTGTGAGATAGTAAATGGACAAAAGAATGGTAACACTGGTCAGGAGAGAGCGGATCAGCGGGCCAAACAGTTGCATCTGAACGCATTTCGGAACATATTTCTGATCATGACGAGTAAATTAGGACCGAAAGCAGCGTACTTGTTATGGAGCGGGTCAAAGGTCTCAACGATTGGACTCACTTGATTCTACGTTTTTCCTGTTTTTTCATTCGCTCGATTGTTGTCAATCTTCAGTTTGCCATGCCAGTATGTGTTCCCCGGCTTAGTTTGCTGTTGGAGATGAGAAAATTTTGCTGATTTCGTGCCTTGCATCCTGAATCTGTGGCTGTGAATGCGAATTTGGGCGATCTTCATTTCGCAATTCGAGATTTGACAATTTTCAGTTTCGACTCAATTGCCATTGCTGATTACTGATTTCCTCAGGCAACAGTCGATCTTCACTTCTTCCGAAGAATCAGCAGGCGGAGGAGGAAGAGATGGAGATTCCAAGCCATCAACAGTCAACACTTCCTATCCCTGAACCTGAGTCACCAATCATGGAGGGCACTTCTGCAAAACCGGCATATCTTTCACCGTTAACCATCGATTGGGTCAAAATCTCTGGACTTGGAACGACAAGGCAGCCGATGCAACCAGTGCCCACGCCTACGTCAAACTTGAACTATTAACACTTCGCAAGGTTACGTATTCCTAACGAGCCCACAACAAGGCAAGGTCGAGCTCAACGCAGATGGTCAGAACAATGACACAAATATAATAAGAAGAGTTGATAACAGCAGTGCTTGCGGGTCCAGGCTCTTGCCGTAGATATATGCTAATTACAAATTAACAGTTTTCCTTCCTAAGCCGGTCATAAGAACTACGTATCCGGTACTAACATCGATCCAGATGCGATTTTTTCTGTATTGCACTAGTGTCCATCGCACTGCATGTGGGTCTCATTATATAGGTATATATTTCTAAGTTCAGACCGAGTTCAAGCGTACTAGAAGACATGCCCCGTAATGACAGAAGTACGGTCCCTTCTATACATACCTAGCAACGGCATGATGCTCTGCACCTGTGAAGTTATTTTTTGTGGCTAACCACTAGGCCAATGGGCCACAGCGATACTGAATGCATACCCCTGAAGATGTGCTCTTGTCTTTCATTTGTAATGAAGTCTTGACAGTGGTATTGCTCGCCATTTGCATTACCTTGTTTTCAGATAAATAAAGTGTCGGGTGCAAAGTTTATTTTCATGCCGTTCATCAGGTGCCGTTCTCATTTACACCTCTTCAGTTTAAGTTTGGAAAAGTACACGCTACACATTCGCATTTCGCAAGAGTGCACTCGGAATATCCCCGCCTTAAGTACAGAATTACAGAATTCTTTAGCTCATTAGTCAATTAAGGCACTTCACCCGCTGGAGTACGTTGAATCCGACCACACAGCGCAACGTGACCTGGGCGTGTGCTGACAGTGACACATCACATCATGCTCACATGCGAACTCGCAGCAGCCGGGCACTTGTAAACTCGTCACTGTTCGGGTGCACCTGTCAAACGTGGTTTGATTAAAATAACCACTTCGTCGCGGAATGTCAAAGTTCGACCGCTTGTTGTTCGCGTTATCTCCCACCAACATTCGTTCTCGTTACGAGAATGAATCCCACTCGTACCCTGTGCCAGGCGTCATTATGGTTGGCTCTCGAAACAACTGAATCTCCCTGCTTGATTGACGTTTGACTGAAACACTCACAAATCACGAATCACAATTTTAGACGCTTTACACGCTGTAGCGCAACGTCGCATCCAGAAAAAACTAGGAATTTCGAATAGGCGAATGGCTACTTGAAACTCAAAACAAACGATGAATGACATTGAAAGGAATGCTAAACTCGGTTGACCGGCCGGCGTTTATAAAATGCGAATAAAATGAGACATTAATCCACCAGTTTAAGAATAACATTGCACAAGCACAATTTTCCAGTGCTATGAATAAGACAGAAGATAAAATAAGAAGAAATTTCAATGCATTCCGGATTTATATTTCTAAAGAAAGAATTCTGACTCTTTCTGACCGTCTCAAGACACATCGCATAAAAGTTAAACCGAGGCGTGGAATTTGTGACAATTCAACTGCGAAAGATACAACACATTTATTTATTATTTGATTGAGATTGATAGAAAAAAATACGTGCAACAATAACAAATACTGGACAAATTTCTTCTGCGCTGCGCTCCGTCTTTTGCAGTCGCAGTCTACCGGAAAAATATTTTCCAAGTGAATGAATGAGGACGACCCGACTCACAAACTACAAAAGGTGCAGTTCAGTGATGCAGGGAAGAAAAGAGAAAGAAACGGGAATTATTATGCATCGCATCGCAAAGTGTGAACAGTAAACTAAATTCGACTATTTGAAACAAGGACCCTCGCGAAGGTGATCTCTGCCTGCTCCGAATAGTTCTTGCGACTGCAAACTGAAACTGTGTGAGGGAACAAAAGACGAAAAGGACGCGCTGTCAGTGTATAAATTACACATACGACCTGCGACGCGATCCTAGAAAAGGTAAGAATCTTTTATGACGAACGAAATATAAATATACGCAAGTTTCCTGGAATGAACGCGAACGACGGCCAAGAGAAAGAAGTGCACTTATTCCATTCAATTGGAGTTGAACATTGGGCAAGGTCGCAAAGCAAAGCAAAGAATCTAAAGAAAAATTTGGCTTCTTCTGAAATGTATGAATATTTCATACGTCTTAATTTGTCTTGCTGCTCCTGAAGTAATGCGACGTGAACGTGAGTCAGAATGTCACGTAGATTTTGAATCCCAGCTTTAGAAATTTGATCTTATTCGACTCACGTATTCGTATTTAACCGCATTGAGTAGCTTTTAGTTTTTCTTTTAAGCAAGACGACTGCGTCTGCGATCGAATTACATCAAATTGACTCGTATTCACTCGACTCGAATTAAAGGCAGAAGCAAAGTTAATGGACGCTAGTAAACTCTATATTAATGTTCGCTCACTTGCCGATTAGCTTAAAAATAAACAATTTTTTTCCAAACTGGGAGGAAGTCTGACCTTTTCTTCCCAATGCTATTTCTTATGGGATAATTGCAGTCAAGTGACTAGGATCACTAGTATCCAAGGCTTTAACAATGCAAAAATCAGAAACTGAAAATGCTCAGATTCCGAATGTCTCGGAAGAAGTGAGCGAACTTTACGGCGAGCACAATTTCGTCGAAAAAGCTTGGGCAGTAGCAGCGTAAAGCAAACCAACGTCAACTTTCAAGCGTTTTTTGCGTTGTCATTGTTTTTATGAAGAGATTGTCTTACAGATTGATTTCTATTTCGGCCCTCTTCGGCTTTTGCCTTTTGCCCTCAGGGCGGGCAGCCAAAAGAGTAAAAGTAACAATAAGATGGATTGGCCGGCCAATGCCTACGCAATACAAATATTAATTTCATTTACTTCATTCGGCCTGGCTTGATTTAGAGTTAACGTAAATGACTTGAATTTTTAATGGCGTCTTCTGCCAGCTTCCTCATTTTTTAACGTTTTGTGACATCTACAAGAGTTTTAAATCTGCGCCTTTGATCTTGCGGTTGGTGAAAGAATGAAATATGGATTAGACACGTTTTCATCGTCATTTCAATTTTTCAGTTTAAAAAACAATCACGCGTGAATACATGCTTGAGACTCGAGACTTGAGAGTTCTGGGTATCATCATCATATCGAAAGATCTTCAAGTAGCTGTAAGCTTTATTTTGTCTCGCAGCGTTCATAAAAATATTCAATCTCGGCTGAGTTTGCCTGAAAGGGATGAGTGATACGAAACAAAGATCAGATATAGAATAGATACAAAGATGCAGAGATCAGATAAAACCTTACGATTACGATTGTCAAATAAATACATAAGAGGAGATGCGTCGACGAATATTCAACACACACACACGCACACACACTTTTATGGTACGGGAACTTTATGCGTACCAAAAAATCTGCGTTGGCTACGAATATTCTGGAATCAGTCTAAATTTTTGTTGCTCGCGTACCAGCAAGTTATTCGAGGGGCTTTGAGACTAATCGGGAAATTTGAAATTTTCCTTTCCCCATTCGCTTGTTGTGTTGAGATTTTTATCTTCCGTGCATGCGTGAATACAAATTTACAAATCCACCCTTGTCACTGGGCTGTCAGAGTGCTAATGAAAGCTTTCTTAGAGGGAATCACGCGAGAGACGAGACTCATCTGCTTGTGTTATTGTCTTGATGACATTGATTGTAATCTTGACCGGTGTAACGTCCATGATGACATGTGCTTGTGATTTAATAAATAGGGAGTCACGTCATCCGTCGGAGATTTTGTAATTGTCGTTCGTCCGCTGACGCAGAGAAAAGATAGCGAAAGTTTTAAGAAGAAGAGAAGAAGTGGGTCCTGAATACAAATGAAGGGCTGCCCATCGCAACCGCAACCTTGACCGGCCTTCACATCAGCCAGGCTCATTAGTCCGTTTCCCGTTTCCCCTTGCCCAATCAGGATTATGATTGATTTAAAGTCTTGAGAACAGTTGGAGATTAAAAGCCCAACGGACGAAGAGAAGAAAAGCAACTATTTCAGCTTTAATTTGTTTGATTAATATTAGGTTGCATTAATGGAATATCTGAACCCTCATTCGGGATAGTTCAAATGTCTTGGCCGTCTGAGACGGGAAACTGGAGTGAAATCCATCTCTCACTCACCGCACAGCGAGATTGATTGTTTACTCTGATATTCCCGAGAATTTTTCAAGTGACGACGCTCTTCAGTTTTCTTTAAGGAAGACGCCTGCGTTTTGTTTCCTAAAACGCTTCAAGTCTCTCACGCATGCACTCACGTCATTCAGGCCAGGCCATTCAGGGCACGAGCATTTTGTGTGGTGCTTGAATTTGAACTTTGTTTTCGTAGTGCGGTGCTCTCAATATTTGTACCGTGCCGTGCTTACCTGCCCGCATCGCACTGGGACGGTAATACCAGTGCGGGGATCTCTTCGAGATGCCTCTGTTCTACGGAAAAATTCTCAACCCTTTCTCAACTCAAACCAGCATAACTTATAACTCGGTGCATTGAAAGGATAAACGTGTTATTCAAAGCGTTTTCCCGAAACCCTGCGATTTGCTTATTCATATGGAATACGAATACGATGGATTCGATCTCAAAGCCAATAATGGGCACTGAACTCAACCTTGAACGGATTTACCTTTGAAACCCGCGTGCCAGTATCATTTCACTTCTGCTGTGTTCCACATGTCCTTTGACAAATTCAAATTCTCTTTCTATCTCCATTCAATCCGGTCAGCGTAGCGCACGTCTCCTCCACACGCCAGGGCCAGGTCAAACCAAGTGACGTGATTATTGAATAAGAGATGAATTTATGTAATATTAAATGGGCCCGTCGTTCCATTCAGCAAATATGAGTAGGGAAAATCACAATGCGAAGCTTTTCAACCCTTTGCTGGCCTGTAAAGGTAAAGTTTGCAGGTAAAGCTTGCTGTTTGCCTGCTTGTTTTTGTTTGCAAGCGTGTGCGTCGATCTTCAAAATATGATTCAATCATATTCACACATAAACCTTTCATTTCAGAAAGGTCAAGGCAATATCCTTTCCATATTTGTTTGATTTGGTCAGAAAGAAGTTCGATCCCAATTCGAATTCGTGAGTGTACTGCATTCGTTCGTGAAATGCCAGAAAGCGTAATTTTGGGATGAGTCACAAAAGCATGCGCGTACGCGTCTGCTGAATACCGTTTCGATTCCTGCTTTGCTTTGCTGCCGCAGTCGGCAGTCTGATGTCCAATGCGCAAGCGTATCATTAAAAGACGAAGAGCACACAACTTCAAAGCAAACAAAAGCTGACCGATCCTGTAATCACGTTAATCACAGTGTCCAATCAAGAGATTCTTCTTACTGCCTACCTTGCCGTGCAGTAGTTTGAGTGTGAGTTTGGCATGTCCGTTTTTTCCATGCGTTTCCTTTTTTCCAAGTAAAGCGCAGTAAAAGTGCTTATTTTGTATTTGCATTCAGAATGCAGACAGACACTGACAGCGGCAGGCGAGCCTGCTTCTGTTCTGTTCTGCTTCTTCTGATCTCACACATGATACTGCAGATCGTAAACATACAGCAGCAGAGGTAAAGTAAAAAGCGCAAGAGTCTAATGAAAGGTGTGATAAACTTTTGATTGCGCACGCAGCTCATCTGTACACGTATTTTGCATCTGCCTGCTTGTTTTGCCTTTTGATTTGGATTCTTTTTATGTGCGAAGGATCGACATAAAATGTCAACTCGACAGATAACGCGAGCATGCACAGAAAAGGAAACCAGCATTTTTAAAGCATTGGTCACTCGCATGGTGTGGCGTGCGTAGTTCTTGCCCACAAAGCAAAGCAAAACGTCTCAGAGGTCATCACTCCAAAGAAATTAAACGATGATGCATCGTATTAAAGAATACTAAAACACGAAATTCGCAATTCGCAGTTTCTTACGAGCACCTTCTGTCTCAGCGCAATAAAGCCAAATTCCAAATGTGCACCAGTTCTCAGTTAAACACAAATACGCATGCACTTGACAACAAAGAAGCCTAGCCTGAATCTGATTAAATTAACATCAACATTCGCAGGCGCAGCGCTACGATTTTTTGCGTCGAGACGGGAATTTGGCTACGATAAACTTTGCCCGGTGCTCAGCCGGCTAGATTTTGCTGTTGCTGCTGATTGTTGTCTGCATTCTGAGAAGTGGAGTAATTTAACTTCGCTGGACGGAGTCAGTCGGAGGCTCAGCCTGCCTTATGGGAAAATAGTAAACAGAAACTGGTATTTTAATGAAAAGCTTTTCCTGTCGCGTCGTAGGTAAACATTCAACTCGTTTTAAGCGAGCGCTTAAACCATGGCATAAAAATGGTAACAAGTAGCAAGTAGCCTGAAACAGCGGCGGCCGGCATAGCGAAATGAATAATAACAAGAATAATGAGGCAAACTCCATGATTCGGCCGCACATTGCAGTTTGCAATTGCAGCATTTGCATTGCATATCGTAAAAGTCGTAGTAAAATTAAAAGTCTGAGCGTTACGTGATACGCGAATTGTCCTTTATTTAAATTTATGCTGCAACTCTTCGTGTGGAGCGTATACTTGGATTTTTTGTCTTGTACGTTATGTCATCACGTAGTAAGTTTGACTTTTTACTACTACAACGTCTTCACGCTTCAGTGCACGTCGCTGGGCAGACTTTTGACCTCTACGGCACATCAAATCGCCGTTTGCTTCGAGTGCAAATGAATATTCATGCCCAGTTCATTGTTCTGATCTCACCCGCTTTTCCAAGAATCGCATTCGTTTCTCAGGAGTGGTGGATCCATCAAGACCAATAAGTATAATTAAGATTATGCATAGCGCAATAAAAGGGCAATGCATATCAGTGCATCAGCGGGTTCGGGTTTTATATCTCCGTTTTTTGCGTAAGGGAACGTATTTTCAAACAATAAGAAAAGAAGATCCAGATTTCCAGATGCATCAGCCTTGAAAGATCTTCAACTCGGCCGGTCAGCCGACCTGCGTTTCATTTTCAAACACTACTTAAAATGTACAGAGCTTTTACATCACATTACATCTCGAATCACGTTTTCCAGTCTCGTTTGGGGTAAATCGAAATAAAATCAAACCGTGTTGAGGTTAAAAAGAGATTTGGTAGTTGCGTTGTAAGCTATGTACCTATACTGCGTTTGCTGCATTGTCCAATATTTATTGGGTCTGGACTGGGATGATGCCGGAGCGAAGGGGCACGCGTCTTCGTCTCCTTCGAGCTTCGAGTCGCGTGGATCGTTTCTTGTCTCTTGTTCACGGCATGAAGAAAAGAAGGTAGCTTGAGCAGAGCAGAGCAGAGCTTGGAAAGCCGTAGTAAAGAAAAGCAGGGTCGCCCGCTTAAGCTTTCGTGCAGGGTAGAATTTGAGAAAGGTAGCAAGCAGGGAGATTTTTTTGTCCAATCTACCAAACCACCGTACCAATTTCAGTTTACCCCTTCTCGTTGTACGCGTACGCGTACGCTACCACCGGCCGACTACTCCCTGTGAGAACTTTAAGTTCGTATTCGTACGCTCCTGCAACAATGCGCTCGCTCTACTCCAAATACCCATCTTTGGTTGTTGCTGCCGTTTAGGCTTAAAACTGGAGAAACCGTGCCTTGGCCGGTTCAGTACGCATTTCGCATCTGTTCTTCCACAATCACAGTCAAAGTCGACGGACGAGCTGACTGCTTGTCCGAGTCTCGAGGCTCTCGAGTGAGGGCAAAGGAGAAAGTGAAAAATTAAGACAATCCGACCAGAAGCATTCGATTAAGTGCCTTTCACAAATCAGTAATCGAGACGAACCTCACACAATCTGATTGAAACACTGCATCCCGTTTTTAATATCCGAACACACTAATAATCAGCAAATCACGACCACGCGTCACGCGCCCCCGACCACGACGGACGTTATCACTCCAGTCCTGTATCAAGTTCCAGTGTTCAGTGCCTTATCTCCTGAAACATTTATAGCCTGCTTGCAATGACTCATTAATTAATAAATTCCTAAACACACTCTACTTGAATTGATACTTTAAATTTCAGACTCAAATTCAATTTTCGCGATTCTACGTTTCGTGCTCTTGACTGCTGCTGACTTCATTCCATGCGAACAACAAAATCAGCTGCGCCTTGCCTGCGATTTGATTACAAATCTCGAGTGGCATTCGCGTAATTTGTGAATTGTGAACTTAGACTGCCTGCTCTCATCGAGGATGGCATCAGTCTCGATTTCCTCTTCGCCGGCGTGCTCCATGAAACTACAGCAGCAGCTTTCTTCGACGTCGCTCCTCTCGTCACCCTCGCCAAACACGTCGAGCGGCTCGTCTTCGGGCGGTCCGACGCTTTCTCCCAGTTCGCTCCATTCCCACCACCACCACACGCAGCTCCAGTTGGCGGCGCAGATCCAACAGCACATCGCCCAACAGCAGCAGCAGCAACAACAACAACAATCTCAATTGCGCCTAAGCAATAATAATCTAAGCAATTCAAACGTGAGTGCCGTTTCGCATCCGCAGCCGCAATCGCTGAGTCTCAGTATTAAGAAGGAGCCCGGCCTCATTTCACCGCCTGGAATCGGCTCATACGGCGGCGCTGGCATGAAAAACACAAACACCAACACGATGCTCATGAACGTCAACGTCAACAACAATTCACCAATCAGCAACACAAACATGAACGCCAACAACATCGTCAGCTCATCGACGGTTGCCACCGACACAACGTCCAACACCGTTTTCTGCGGTTCCAACAGCATAATTGGCAGCTCCGGCTCCAAGTGCAAGCGAAAAATTAACTTCTCGCATCTCGGCATTCCGAATCGCGGGCATCAGCCAGCGACAGTCGCCAGAAGGAACGCGAGAGAAAGGAATCGTGTCAAACAGGTAAGAATCGACTCGAGCGTTAAAGAGTGTTAACGCACCAATGCGTTAGCTAACGAAGTAAATACTACATTTGCATTTACGCCTGCGACTTCATTTTCGTATAAAAATGGGCTTTGCTTTTGAGGGCTTCTTCCTGTTGTCCTCGGGGATGTTACGAAATGAGGCGCAAGTGTGAGTGCTTGAAAAGAATACAGCAGAGCAGAAGGGTTAATTTTTATGAAGGATCGTCTTGCGTTGCGTTTTATAGAGAGATTGATGAATATGATAACACAGCCATGCGATGCGATGCACATGGCACAAAGCGTAGCATTAAATAATGGGTCTAGTCTTGGTCTTAGTCTTGTGAAGAAGAAGCACACTTATTCCGTAATATCCAAGAGCTTTTAGTTAATTATATATATAAACATGCGCTGTGTGCGCGAGATTTTCGTTTTCTGCTCCTTGTAAATCACTGCGACTGCACTCTGGCTTTAAATCCAGGGGTCTCCAGATGATGGGCACTTCTCTTGCCCAACACCGATATTATTATCATTATCGGAGAATTGGGAAGCCTGTACTTTAAGCTGTAATAACCCACACGTGTGCATGTGTTTATTACGTTAAATAGTCCGAAATCGAAAGCTTATAAAACACGCTTATCGTTTAGCAAGCAAGGCATAGAAAGTATTAAGCACCATTGTTAAAAATTCGAAAATGATCTAGACACAGACCGAAATAGAAAGAAGCGAGAAGTGAGACACGGTTAACGTTTTTTAAAGCGTGATAATGAAATCCTAATCCTAATCATAAAACGGAGACATTTTGCGTTACACGATGTTTGCTTTTCTAAAACGAAAATCTCGCTTTCAAGCGCTGAGATTAGGCGCGTGTAAATAAAATAATCAAATCATGCATGGTAATGTTATGTCAATACGAGAGCTGAGCTGATACGGAATGAATCAGACTCAGAATTTTGAAACAGATGACAGTGCAGCATTCGGATTCATAATAACGAATGAATTAAGCGTGGTCCGTCGAATAGCCGCCGTAGCCGTGATTGATTCCTCATCGCCATAAATCATAAACCTTCGTCTTCGTAATTCCCGGGTTTCGAAGAAATTACAGATTATTAGTGTTTAGTGCTTTCGTAGACAGCTATTAAATTCTTTGTAATTACTGTTAAATTAACGACTGCCTGGTGAGCTTGAGAGCCCATTAAAGTGGTCGATGCGGCTCCTGCCACGATTTCGGTTTCGGGTCGAAGATGCGGCCGATGCTTGCTGGTGTACGCACTTCAAATTACTCTTTGTCATGGCCCAGGTGTTGAGTCTCGTTTTTTATCTTTTACTTTTACATGGGCCCTTACAATCGAATGCATTAATGCTATCGGCTCTTCGAGAGCGCAGCGCAGCATTTGCTGCAGCTTCTTATTATCTCGAATACTTCGAATACATGCGAAGCACTACTCAGATTCACGTTTTTGTATTAACCTTCCAGGTCAACAACGGCTTTGCTGCCCTCAAACAGCATATTCCGCTGGGTCACCGTTCAAAGAAGATGTCAAAGGTCGAGACGCTTCGGTGTGCAGTCGACTACATCAAAAACCTGAAGACGATGCTCGACCCGAACGGCGTCTTCACGTCGGACGAAGGATCGTCGGCGTTTGACCAGCTCCTCGACTTCGGGATGGGCTCCGGAAGCGGCGGCTCGACGCAGCAGCTCTCTCCGACGTCCAGCGAAGACCCTTCCTCGCCCTCGTACGCCTCCGAAGGCTCGTACGTCGCCTCCAGCGGCCAACCCGGCGGCCACGGCGGAGGTGGCAGCAGCAACGCCAACAGCGGGCTGTATGACTACGAAAACTACGAGCCAGTGAGCCCCGAGGACGAAGAGTTACTAGACGCAATCTCGTGGTGGCAACAATCATAACCTCCGAATCATAATTTTATCAGGTAAACTTAAGCGACGAAGACTATCAAGTCCAAAGCAAAATTTTGACCTGGAGAGCCTGGAGTTGATTTTGATTCATTCCGAACGATGTATGTAAAAATCGCCGTTTGAATGAATGCCGTCGTCCCTTCGTCCACGTTTCCTTTGCGCTCGCGTACTTCGGCTGGCTGCCCGTCGCACTTCTCGTAGCACTGGCGAAGGGCAAACAAACGCCATGGGGCCAATTGAGCACAATGCTCGGCTCGGCTTGCTGCGCGCGGAGGAAAAGTATTTTTGGAAGGCTTCCCCATTAATTTCTACGACTACGACAGTGGTTCCTTTTCTCATCTTCATCCACATCTCCAGGAGCCCTTTATAATTCTCTCGGCCCTATTCTTCGTCGTCCCTTCCTTCTTTTCTCTGCGCCGTATCACTGAAACCTTACAATTCATGATTCCATTCTTCACATCCTGTTCGAAGCTCGAGCAGAGCTTCACATGTCCGAATGCATAAAGCGTAAGCCTAACGCCTGCTTAAAGACCGTACGCAATCTATTACGAGTTGCGCAGTGCAATTTTGCACTGCGCTACCTTTCTGAATTTCTCGGCTGAGCAACCACGAGCATTACGCATTATGCAACCCGCATTGCATTGCGCATTCGGTCCGGTTCATGCGTAACTCGTGGATTATAAATAGAAATCAAATCTCCAGGTCAAAATTGTGTGGGGAGTGGAAGCAAGACAATATCGAATGAATCGAATTGCTCAACTTGGTAACTCAGGTCCTTTTATTCTCTCCTTTCAGATCTCGACTCGTCTTACGTATTTCGAAGCACACTTGGTCGGATTTTGGACGGATTTTCCTGCTCGAGCACGAGAAACCTTGACATTCAGCATTCGATGGAGAATCCACGCTTTCGTGAGGTTCACTGCCCCAAATTCCATCCAACACATATTAATTAATGTATTGACAATTTACTCGTGCCGTAACTGTTTACTGCATGTAGAAAAGATGAGTACACTGTGATTTGTTATTTGTTGTTTTACTCCGAATCGAAATGATGCGTGTTATCAGTAAACCAACGTGTCTTACGTGTTTACGATTTTAACGATCACGAATACGACTATGCGATCTGTCTCTCTAAACCGCTGTAAATACCTTTATCATGTACGCCCCGTACACGTTTTTGCACATGGCAGGCATGCATGCTACCAGGACTTAAAATTTAATCTTCAAGTGCCTTCAAGCGAAAGCCCCCTGTAACCTGAATTAACTAGAAATTGATGTCAGGCTTCAATTAAATAAATGCGATTACCGATTTCGATTGCGATTACAATTCCATCCAAACGAAAACTCGACTGTATAAACGTTTCTTTGTTTTGTAGCAAAACGCTTGCGAATTTTCTGCCTTTCCTGAGCTTAGACTTTTCTTTCTGAAGCTTTTGTTTATAGCGTGCTAGTCATAGGTTTCTCATTTCCACAGCGAAAATGTACAAATGCAATCAATTTTCTGCACTCAGCAAGTTGTGCATCAGCCTTTTCTGTCCAAACTCCAAATCGTGATAAACAGCGAATTCATGTGACAATACGCGCGCCTGCCTGCCTGCCTGCCTGCCTGCCTTCTCATCTTCTGACACCCGACTACCTTACTGCGTAATCAAACTGCAAATTATGTATGTACTAAATAGCGATAGCAGTAGGATACTCGATATACTTGTGAACAAACTTATGTACGTATGTGTAACGGTTATGTAATGCAATATGCAAGAAATTTGTTAACTAGCCTTAGCCTAGCCGTATTCATTGTACAAATTAACTGTTGCATATCTTTGGGCCGTGTTTAGGCCAGGATCAATAAACAATAAACACTTGCGTAGGAACGTTTTCGAGACGGGATGGACATCTTCATTCTCAAAATTATTAGCTGCGTTTTGCGTTTTTGGTAGCTGCAGATTAGAAAATTGATAATTACATGTTTGGGACACGACCACTTCTGTTTCTCTTGTTTGTTTTTCGACGACTCTCGACTGCCGTTGCGGAGAGAAATGTCGAAATAATGATGTGAGAATGTGTTTTGAGGCAGAAAGATACATTTTATGCGATATTTTCTTGCGGGCGCGGGCAGACGTCGTGTGATCTTTGATGGCCACGGCATGACATGGCACGCAGAAGCTCGGCACGGCAATGAATAATGACGCCAAGCCACGCTGTAAATGTTTGACTGCTGTTTCTGTTTCCCTTTCTCGGCAAGACGAGCTGTTTCTTTTTGAAAGGGTGAAGTTTATGGAAAATATAATAAATGATTATTACAACATCACAACAACAATAATAACATGCGAGATCACAACGCGCACTTACCGAAAGATGAGAAGATATCCGTGCCATGCCGCATTGCATGAAGAAGCTAAATGCAGACGCAGTGCAGACACAGACAACATGTTTTTGACATTCTTAAGTGAGTTTTAAGAACAGGAAGAAAATTCAGGCGTTCGCATGGCCATCGTGGTCATTCTTTCACCTCAGAGGGAAGCATGGATTTAATTATGACCTGCCACTCGTTTTGACATTCGCAATTAGCCCTCAAGCTCCTTGATTTTCTGCGTGCTCGGCCATGTTTTTTGCTTATGTTTTAATTATTGGAAACATCTTCATTCTCAAGACTGACTGTTCACGCGATGGAATGCAATTCGGGTCCAGACGATAATTACACGGCGGACGCGGACAGCGCACACGAAGAACGGATCAGGTAAGGCCATCAATGCGCATACACCAGCTGGTCTCACACGATACACAAAATTCGAGCAGTAGAGGACAAATTATCTGTCTCTGCCTTTGCCTTGAATTATTCTGCCTTGTCAACCTGGCATAAAGCATAATGAATTTGGAATTTGTCGTTTTGGGCAATTGCGAGTTGTGAGTTAAGAGCGCAGTGTTTCGTGTATTTGTCTTGTTGTGGTTAATTTTACCAGCGATTTTACGGTACGGTCCAGAGATGCGTGGGCAGATAAAACAAAAGGAGGTTTCACCTTTCCCTTTTGGCCCTTTGTGCTGCAAGAAGCTCACGCGGACCTCCTGCGGCCCAATTTGACACCGACCACGGAGTTCTTTCCAGTTTTCCTGTCCTGCGCCTGAAAATCTGCTTCGCTTTGGCATTAACTCGTTCTGTCTTCGTTTATGGACTCCGTGTACCATAAATCAATTAACTTCATCCGAGAAGCCTCTTCAGAGTCGTATTTCTCGTTCCAATCCGCAACAGTAGAAGCGGCAGCAGCTCGAATTCGTCAATAAATGCGGGTCTGCCTGCCTGCCTTTGCCTTTGCTTTGCAATACGCAAGCCAAATCCCGTCTGTGGTTCTTCATTTCCGTTTTTTCTACAATTTCACTTTGAGTTTGGCTTTGGCTTTGCCGAAATGAAAATTTATTCTCGGGGACTGTGAAAAGCGTAATCAAAGAAAGGACGCGGACGAGAGACGCGAAAGGGTTGAGAGCTGATTTTTTGTTTCACACCAATTTTATACATCATTTAACACTGAAATCAAAGTAGTCTGGCATTACTGCTTTGAAATGGAGCTCCGCTGGCTTGTCGCGGCCTGGCTGAAAGCGCGCAGATCATGATGATGGTGGTAAAATTACTCTCGGCGCTCGTCCGTCCGATAAAAATAAACTAATTTTGTGCTCGCAGCGCAGCAGAAACCAGAAATCCGACCAAGAAAGGAACTCTTTCAGGCTCAATTTCGTAAGTTTACTTTATCGCTCGAATCTGGAAGCGTGGTTTCTGTCTGTCTTCATGGATGACTGCAATTACTGAGTCATTAACATTTACTTTAGTGCATACTCTAAGCTTTTCGAGATATGATTCCAGCGTCTACGGCAAAATCCTGACCAAAATGCGGCAAAATCGACCGAATTCGAAGATTACTGGTCGAAATTGAGATTCGGTCAAAATCATCGCCAAGCAAAGTGCATCTTAGCACTTGAATGCTTTTTTCAAGAGCTTTCCTTTGTCTAACTTAATACTGAACGACCACAATCTCTCAGCGTTTGCGTTTTAAATCCTGAACAAAACAAGAATGGGATCAAGCCTACAACAATCCACAGCCTTTTACTGTACAGCAGCTCGAGCGAAACTCTGAACAACGAAATGTGTTAATAATACCTAAAAAGTAGTGTGGCGACTATGAAATTTTGCCATATCACTTTGGGTCGGGTAAGAATGACCAGAAGCGACTTGCGAGTGCCTGGGTGCCTGCCTGCCTTCGTAAGGGAGTCCCTGCCGGGCGGCTCTAATGTGACTATTTGGCATTGCCAAAGAGAAAATAAAGCCACTTGAAAGGACAAAGAAGAACAAGCAGAAAAGTGAGAAACCCTTAAAAGCAATCGAAAAGCAACAGCAAAAGCCATTACGTCGCTGCAAGCAGCATCTTTTCGGATTGTTAATAAAAAGGTCATTAAGATTAATCTTAAAATTCAAGATTTCGGGCCAAAACGACGGGTCGAGACGAAAATGTCCATAAAAGCTTCTAACAAGAGTGAAAAGTGAATTTATCGGCTTAGTTAAGCTACGTTTAAAATCAAATTCAGAGCCGCATTTCATTAAAATTCATGGCGAAATTGGTACCGAGTTTGTGGAACTTCATCTTCTACGTATATCCAAGTCCACTCCATCAAATGACAAATGCTCGCTCGCTCAAGCACGCCACGTCGATGTGAAAAAAGTCGATCAATCAGTTGATGACACGGCGTTTCTGATTCTGCCAAAAGAAAATGTACTCCTGCTCTTGTAAAGAAGAATGAGTGCAACTCGCTCAGTCAGTCAGGCAGGCAAATCTTCATTGTTGGCTGCTTCTAAGGGAACGAAACCCTGAGCAATTACAAAACCATTTACAACGGAAGGCGAAAGGCGAATTCTTCGCCGTTCGAAGAGCAGTTTTCTTGTCCCCGAGCCGAACTTTACTATTATTGTGTCACGACCAAACGCAAACGCAGTACACAACTTCTTAAAAATTCTTTTATTCTTCTCACCCCTGACTTGATTGAAACTGAAAAGGAGTTGGAAATTAAGAATGAGAAGAATAGACGGTTACGCTTTCGGTCGCAATTTTTTCTTGTAAAGGAATTTCCACTTTATTAAATCCTCGTTCTCGTCAACACGGGACAAACCTGAGGAATGGCCATTAAAGAAAGCGTAAGCGATTGTTGGCTGTTCCATCTTCCGAGAAATGAGAAATAAGTATTTATTCTGGTCGATGGCAATATTTCAGGTGGGAGCCATTTAGAAGATTTACAGCGATCCAATTCTATTTGTCTAATGCAAATGATGGACATAATTTACTTTTAGTGTTTAGAGTTTTCTTCCTGGTGCCGTTTGCCGTTTGCGATAATCACCCTCGTTTTATGATGAGACGGCGATGATTCTCGCTTCCCGCTTTAACCGGCGTTTAATGACGGTGTGAGTAAATAAAAAAATACCTTTTCATTACCGGTAATATTTTGTGAGGGCAGAAGTCAAGAGTGTGCCGTATAAATCAACACTTGTGGAAAAGGCGTCATGCTGATTTTATGACGATCCCGTAAACCAACAAAGCAATTGCAATTGCAATGGCGAAGAAGATGAAAATTAAGAAAAGGGACACGATTCCCCAACTTCGGAGTTACTTTAGTTTATAGCAAGGATTATGACTTGTAACTGCAGATATTTTAAAGTGACTAAGAAGATAAATACTAAAACTGGAAGTGGAAGCCATTCGCTGGGTTTCCATTTCCGCGGCGTCTTGCCTTATGAATTATTTACGACGCAACAGAAATGCGTGTCGTGCCATCTTCAAATTGCTTCTTTGCTGCACTATTACGATTATTAACTCACATTTATTTTTTTATGCCATTGAGCGTTGCCGCCACAAAGAATATTACTGCTCTTGTCAAAACACTGACCGAGGTAATAAAATTTTCCATTTGCGAAACCCTGCCATACTGCAATTCTAAAAATAGCCGCCAAACCCCGACTTTCACAATCGAACGAGTATTTCAGTCCAGCAAATGTGAGAAATTTGTAGGGTTATGAAATTCCCGGCCCGTAAAAGGCAAAAGGTGTTATGCGGTACGATTTGCGTTTTGATTGCATTAGCCAACCATGTAGAACGTGTAATGAGAATTTTAATGATTCCTTTCACAATGCCGACACCACCCACCCCTGGACCTTTGTTACTGCAAATTTCATGATCGCGTTTAAAACGAAAATCGCGAAACGCGATTGGCATCGATTTATTAAGCCTGTCGGTTGACGCAAACGTTAAAGAACAATTTCGCATCTCATAAACACGATAGCGACAGGCGAGAAATTCCACATTCGGAATGTCGTGTTGACAGGCTTACGACCGACTTTGTTCCCGTCCCTGCCCTGCCGGGGTCCGACTCGTAAGGAATTTATTTAAAGCCAGTTACGGCTGGCCAGCACGAAAAGTGTTTAAAATCTCTGTCAGTAGCAGCAGAGATCATGCTGGAATTACTGGCGTTATATTTTTATTACTGCGACTGCTGGTGCGCAGAGATTTGGGAATTTGTGACAGTCACTCCAGTAGAGCAGGCAGGCTTAAAGCCAGACAACTCCAACTGTTAACGATTCCACTGCGTGCATGAAAATATTGAAAAGTGTGTCTCCATATGGCGACATGTCAAGCACACGAAGCCAAAGTTGGAGGCTCGTCTTGATTAAATTCTGGTGCGCTCAAAATTTCAATACGGAAAATTGTTCAGTCACCGCGCACGATGCACGACACATGCAATATTTTGAACGTTCAACACCATCAAATGCCTATAAATTATGCCTCAAGGTCGACTCTTTTGAGTTGCCGAGTTTTGCTCCAGTTTCTTGAATTCATGAATGATTCCTTCAGACGTCAATTCCTCTTCTCAATTTGTTCTGGCAGTCGCGTGCTAATGTTGTTGGAACATCAGAAAGGGTTCTGAGAAGAGCAACAATTAGTGAAAGCTGTCGTTGACAAGTACAAGTACGAGGCGACCCTGAAGACGCGTATTATTTTACCTGAGAACGCAAGCTGCGGGCAGCGGTAGGTACAAGAAGGTTAAATAACATTGCACGTTTCCATTATTAATTATTGCATGATACACATGTATTTATGTATGTATTTTTAGACCAAGAAAGGACTCACGACTCGTGACTCGTGCAGCAGTGAGCAAGAATGACAATGCAGAAGGACTCTTGTTATTGTACGCATTATAATATTTGTTCAACCTCACAACATGTAAAATGAGCAATTTGGCCCCATTTTGGACGAGCTGGCCCACCTTTTATGTCAAGTGTGGGTGTGAATGGAGACCTTAATGTCTCTTTCAGCGCAGCCGAACCAGACACCTTTTGCTTTGCTTTCGCCCTGAAACTCACGGCATAAACGCATAAACGCACTCAAGCGCGTTGGTCATTCAGCATCTAACTTTATGCAATGTAATGCCACTTTTAGCTGAAACCAACCAAACCACAAAATACGCGTGCGTCTACTTGAGAGGTTCTATATTTCTTCGTCTTCTTCGTTTATTGTCGACCGATGGAAAGAATTCGTCGAGAATTGGGTCACTCTTGAATAACACGACGCATGGAACAATAAATCCTTACATGGTTTTCAACAATCAACTTACACGACTTGAACAGAACATTAATGCAACAATGCAAGCGTACGTGTCCATGATCAATGGCACAATCGCAATTCTTCGCTACTCTGGAATACTTAATTCAGAAAACCAGCAGCTTTCTCTTGCGCGCTAAATTTCAGGAAAATTGGTCCGCTATGAAATAAATTTGTGCACGTGAAATAAATCCTTAAGGAAGGAGGAAATTAATATTCGGGCTGCAACGAACGCGCGCCGGCTGCTTGTTGGTTTATTTAATGGAAAACGAATGCTAAAGTAAAGTAAACAAGGAGAAGTTGAGTACCATGCAGATTGTAATACAGAACGCGGGTCAATTGAGACTATTTTCGTACGGCTGATCACACCTGCCACCGCTGTCGCCTCCCTCATCACAAAAGGCAGTGAAGTAAAGAGTGGTCAGGTTTTGTGGCGTGTGGCGTGGAATTTTTGACTGCCTGTACTGCGCCTTGCCTGTTTCAGCTTTAAGAGAAATCAGACAACGCTCATGAGATTTTATTACCCGAGTTCCTAAACGGTTCGCTGCCTTCTGACACACAATTGTGAAACACTTTCTTCCGTTTGGTGTACAACAATTGTAGAAAATCGTGTAAAGTGTAAATAAACCGTACCGTAAGCCAATTATCAGGCGCGGGCGAAATTTACACTGATTATGATTATGTGAGAGATTCGGATACGCACTGATTTTATTTATACCTACAATTTAAATGTACAGTAGAAGAAGAGGTCAGGACCTGAGGGCCTAAGCACTCTGGCTCACGCGTCATAAAATTCTCACTCGAGTTCTCGTAGAATCGATTCAAATTACACGGTCATGATCATCAGCGAAGCGCAGGACGTCAGTTTTTGGTAAATACGTGCGTACGCGTAGTGCGTGGAGTCTCACTTTCGGCTTCGGCGAGTTTTTCGAAGGATAATCTCGTTGAAGTGATAATGAGAGGCAGAACACGCCAAGCCGGGCAAGCTGCTTTTGTGTCCAGTCCAGTCCAAGGCAACTTATTTAATCTTGGTGCATGCATACATGCATTCTTCGGGCACTTGGCTGCTGGCTGCTCAACCGTGTCTTGCTCCCACAAAAGCGAGCCGAGCGGTCAGCCCTTTGAGGCACCTCGACTCGAATCATGTTTTCTGACTGAATTGATGCTACAAGCAACTCTCTTCGAGTGTCTGGAGAAGATAATGATAATTCCATGCTATACCAGAAGCGAAGCTTCCAGTCAATTTCATCCTCATTAGTACAGACTTAACACGCGCGTAAATACGCGTTATTGTGTTATTGTGTTGTGGTATCCTGTCATTTTAATGACAGACTGACGAAGCGACAGCGACTGACATTGATGACATGGCCCGTTCGATGCTCGCTACTCAATTCTATTCTCGTGAATATGATTGAAATGTACTCAGGACTCAAGTGCCCGTGTACAATGCAAATAAAGCAAAGCAATAATGCAGCAAACTCGGTGTGGTGTGGCGTGGGAAGCTTCTTCAAATTCATCAAATGAAAGGAGAAAGGAGAGATACAAAATAATTTCTTGGCTTCGGAGCCCCGAAAAATCGCCGAGCGAGTTTCAGTTTAAGTTCTTAATAAACGCATGCAAAAGTTAGAAATAGCAGTAAAAACAATGCACAACTAAAGAATGGTCGCAGATGGCTGGCGTGACTTTCACAGTATAGAAGATTAATCGGTCAAGGAAATTGCCAAAAACGAAAGGCGTCAACGTAAAAGAAAAGTGGCCGCAGTCTCCTAACAATTCAATATTCAAAGCACAGGTACAAATAAGTACGAGTAAAATTAGAATTTGTGGGGAATATGAGACGCGGAATTGAGAAAGGAGTTGGCAACAAAACAAAACAACGCATTTTCACTTGTCCCACTCCAAGAAACGCGAACACTTGTTGCATTGCATGCGCTCTCATGCCGGCAGGGCATAAAATTCCATGTCAACTTTTAATTTCTTCTTCGACTGTCTTCAACTTGCCTTTGCCTTACCTTTTCTCGTTATCACAACATGTGGATTTAATAACCATTGCATGTAAGCAGACTTAGGCTTGACTACAATTACAAATACATTATACAATTTCCAGCCGATGACTACGAGCTTGGCTTGGCTTGATTAACTGAGCTTTGGCTTTGGCTGGATTTGGTCGCTCACCGTCTGTCGGTCGCTGAAAAAGAAACATCGCAATCACACATGTGTTGCTCAGCCACGCATTCGTGCAATGGGCATGATGCCATGTTTAATGTTATTTTATTTCATTTTATTCCTGTTCTCCCTGTCTAGATTAAAATTCAAGGTAGCGAGGGTCAACTGCACTTGAATTTTACGACGACGAGTAGCTTGGCTACCGGCCGGCTCTCATGTTGACTATTGCTCAGACAACTCATTTGGCTTCTGATAAAAATCGTGCGCGTACGACTGGGCGATTGAGACGACGACAGAGGAAGAAACAAAAAGTGACAATTGACAAGACGCGCTGACATCGGAATTCATTTTACTTTCTAGCGACAACAATTAAAAATCAAATCATGAGCGTTGATGTGGAACCGGCAAACACAACAATCGGAGCTGAATGGTAATGAAAAGTAACGTTTTGTGTTCCGAACAGGTTTCCAAATTCTCTGTCCGAACCACCGAATTTCTGTTTCGACACAGCGCTTTTCGATTTCTCTCGCAGCGTTTGAAGTTTGAAGTTCTAAGTTTCTTTCAGACGTCTGTCAAAATTATTTCAAACGGAGAAACGTGGAAGAAGAATGCGAATAATGAACGTGTTACGCGTTATTCAACTCTCCAGTTTTAAAAATACGTTCATACATAGTTGAGAGCTGAGGCTTGAAACAGATGAAGGTAACAATGCAATGAAGTGCGTCTCAGATAGGTAACAAAACATCCTCATAATTCTTTCTCCGTGCGTGGCGTGTCAGACGTTTGATATTCGAATGATTCAGCAGGAAACTCCAGAAATAATTCAGGGAGCCTGAAACCGAAGCGTCTGCGAACAAGCCGACAAAATATTATTACAAATTACAAACGAGAGACGATCGACTTCAAAGGGAACCACAACGCAAACGCTTGCGTGCTTGAGTCCCAATACCAAAGACCAAGTGAACTGTAAACGACTGCTACGTGAAGTGCGACTCATCCTTAAAGAACATAACGGGACATGGCACACACATGGAGTACTAAAAAATTCGAGTTTAAGGTAAACGTGTATGAAAGATGATTCACCAGACGAAGAAACACATGCCCGCCTGCTCCAAGAAACAAGAAGTCGTCGGCTGTTACAATGTAACTGTTTTTGTAGTGCGTCGGTTTTGGTTTTACGAGAACTACTCGAATGCATGCCACGAAAGTGAGTTATGGGAACTCAAATTAGTTATTTTTTCATCATTCATCACTTCCAATTACTCTCACTTCATTTACGCCCGCGCAATCTGTGTAACTTGGGCCCAGAAGCGCAAGCGCAGGCATCATTTTACCGCCTGATTGACCAGCAGAATCAATTTAATTAGAGATGCTCGGCCGTCCACCGTGTAACAGAAAGCAATAATTAATTAACTCTTAATTGAATAATGAACAACACAGTCTGGTAATGGTGGAGATCAGTCTTGGAATTTTATAAAAAACAAAGGTACCGTAAGATTTATGTAAAATGAGCTCCGTAGCCTTGAATCTTGAATTCCCGATCTTGCTTCCTGCTTCCTAGTTCGTCTGCTCCACGAGAAGCAGTCAGGCGAGCAAGAGCAAAGTCGTCCCTGTGAATGCGTGGATGCAGAGGGAGGATTGATAAATGGAAAGAACCCGTTAGATTCACATTGATTAAGGATTTTTTCTTCCGGGCACCAAACACATGGAATACAGGCCAGCCGTAACCTTGATTGTGAGCTCAGCAACAAGATTGGGAGATGATAATAAAATAATTACGAAACCAGACAGGCGCGCGAGCTGGCGTAGAATCTGGCGTGGTGTGGCGTAAGGATGTAGAAGTAGAAAGTGAGCTTTAATTGAAAGGGATAGTTTTGATTGTCTGATGAAGGATGATTTACGTGCAGTGCAGCCACAAAATACAAGAATACAAGAGTATAAGTAATCGTAGTGGATCGTGGAAGACGCAGGCAACTTCCTGGATTGGATTCTTCGGGGAGGGTTAAAAATAACTGGAATTAATAATCAGGGTACTCAGTAAGTAATGAGATCAAGATTCCAGAATGCCTTCACGCACTGGAACACGCGTAAAAGAACCTTAGAAACGTAGAAACTGGATTCGGATTTGAAATTGAGGTTTCCCGTCCAGTTTTTATGACCCGGGTCGCGATATTCTATTTCTATTTTACTGCACTGCGATTATCTTCTTCATGCATGCTACAGTTTCCGGCTTTCTTCATTGAATCAGACATGTTTTGACATTTCATATTGTTGAATTCTGTGCTTAATGCTTTGCATTATAGTAAAGAGGTTCATGTTTATTGTGCTCGGCTCTGCTCAGCGCGGATTAAGAATTGGCACGGAAAGTGACATTGAATGCATTCTTGCATGCAAACACAAACCACCTTATTAAAATACGATTCTCCAGCGTACGTAATTTAATTTTTTACTGGCCCGGCACGCCACGCCACGCACGCTCATCCTGAACATCGTTCTTGCAATTGCGTCCTGGGAAAGCGTGAGAAAATAAAAATATTATGTAAATACGGCGGTTCACGGCAATAGCTATGGCAAGGTCTGAGTCTGAATTTAATCTGCGTTGACAATCTCTCAAATCATTTGCAAATATTGACATTCGCAACTGCAAATCCCAAACAGCGTAAATTCGAAGGCGAGCCAATAAAATTATTTAATTCCTCCAAAGAGCAGGTAAAAATGGACGAGGTTCAAATTGCGTTAGTTCAAACAAAAGTGTTGGCATAATTAAATGACAGAATGTCAATAACGCAGAAGATTTTGGGTGCAAACACAAACATCAAACACGGGCGCGCACTGCAATATTTACAAAGTGATTGAATTCTGACACCGAATGCCAAATCAGACAGGCCAACGTTAAAGCGAAAATTATGGCGGTTGTCTGTTGTATAAAAACGAACATGTCACAAAGTAGACATTTGGACTTCATTTCGCTGCACGAAATTTTGCTACCAGAAAATCTTAACGGAAGTTCTCGTTAGCCAAGCCTGATTATTTGTAGCGGAGTTTGCGTTTGCGTCATTTCACTCTCTACTTTCCATTGCCACGGCGTTCGTGTTCATTCCCCCTGGCCAGTCCGAAATCAACTGCAACGGATTTTCGTTCAATTCTCCATGCTCTTCTCTCATTTCCTCCGTATTGCACTTGCACGATTTCTTTTGTTCTTCAGCCCTGCTAGGGCCTGAATCAGCATTTTATTGTTTCATTCGCTGCTTTTGCCTGAGCTGCAGTTTGATTGAAATAAAATCGACACGACAGAATAAGAATGCAATATTTATTGCCATTGTTGACTCCGTAGATTCCAATCGAATGTGCCCAGGAATTTTGCAAATCATTCTTCTCCGGCTTGCGGGAAATTTTCCCATGTTACGTTTAAATTAGTTAATCCCAGAAAGTATTCTTTATTACTTCAGAATGGAGTGGGTCAAATTATATTAGTTTTTATTACCAAATTGCATACGAGTATCTGCACAGAGACGAACATGTGTTGCTTGTGCATGCGAGAGCGAGTGCGAGTCGTTTCAATTTCAAGTGCCCCATTGCTTCACTGCCCGTTCCCTTTCCTTTGGCTTAATTGTAAATGAATTTTCTTACTCAAGTACTTCCGGTTTCCCCAAAAATCTGAAAAGGGGACGAGAAACAGAAACTTGCTCACATGTTGCTCAGGCATTGCACTGGCTCGCTCGCTTGGTAGTGGTTGTGGGGTGAACAGGTTCCTTGCTCAGGCTCAGGAACAATGGCCTGTTCATGATCCGATCCGAATATTAATATTACCCGCTCTCTCACAGCCGGCACGCACATGCACGGAACAGTATGAGTACAGTAATTTCATGACCATTTTCATTGCATCATTGCATGTCATCTGAATAATTATTAACCGACTCACTCCTCCGCCCTTTTGTCTCTCGTCTTCTGCTGCTTGTGTTCTGTTGCTGGACAATTCCATAATAGACAGTGCAATGTGTAAGCGTAAGCTTATTTCCTTCCTTCCTCACAGCAGCGACAAGAGATCTTTTATCAACAATCAGCATAAACATCAACAGAACACAAAGACAAATACTGAATTTCAATTCGTGTGATTCGAATTCTCGTCCTCCCGCGACTCCTCCACAATTCTTACCCGGACGCCTGAGAGACGAATTCAAACTCCCGCTAGCTATTAAACGGAAATGAAAGTGCACATTTTGTTTTCATAGGGGACACTTGACAATAATGCAGCCTAAATGCAGGTAAAGAAACTTTTGTTTGTGTAATAACGGAGGAGAGTGCATGGGCATTGTTGCTGGAATTGTTGCGGCAGTGTATAATTATTTTAGGTAATTCAAATAAATGATGCGCCGTAAAGTTATGTGTTCCCTGCCCGGCGCGCATGGGAAAGATGCACCGAGTTACCTGCTGCTGCTGGCAAAAGCAACTTGACTCGATTAGTTCGATTCTGGAATTAGAAAATTGGTGCAGCTCGAATTCAATGGAATTCGGAGGAAGGAAATGAGCGCGAGCGCAATCTCCTAAGAAGAATCGCATCACATCGCTTTTGTGATGCTAATAACTTCCGACTCCAATTTAGCACCGACACAACGAACGGAATTACGCATAAACACGTGCACTGTGGCGTGTTCTTTGAGCAAAAGAATTGACTTTGAATGAAAACATTAGTCCCGCACTTCCGAATTTGATCAAGAATTCAGTCCCTAATTTATAATTTACTGGTCGCCTGAAATTCGATGGTTAACTGAATTATTGCAAGGCACGGCGTGGCACGGCGTGGCACGTTCGCCTCGTGGATGTGCTATGCATGGACGCCACAGCCGGCCGGCTGTCCGCCAAAAGTCAACAAATGATTCGAGTCAGTGAGCCTGCATAATGCAAATGCCGCTGCAATTCCGCTCGCTCGCACGCAGTCACGCTTGGCGTGGACATTCAGCTTGCGGTAGGACAATAATTTTAGTCAGAGTCGCATTCCATGGCATGGAAAAGGCAAATTCCTTGTAATTACTGGAAGTAATTGTCATAGTGCTGTTTCAAATTAATAATTAACCGACGGAGACTAACTTCCTCGATGTACTAATGAATGAATGACTCTTTATTTCAATGTAAAAGGCAAGGCAAGGTTGTTAAGTACAAACGTCGGTGTTTTATATGAATAAAATCCAAAGGCAGCTGACATTCCAGCATTTAATTTGTATTTACAGTTAAGCGAAAGCCTAAAGACTAAAGCTTGAGAATTTAATTGAGACTAGGACAAAGTTACATCAGTTCTCATAAGCAGACTAAACTACTAAACAGTACAACAATTGACTAAAAATGCTGCTGAATTTGTAAAATCTCCCAGATCACTTGCAAAAACTTGCCTGCTGAATTTTACCTGCTTTGGCCACTTTAATTAGCCGAGTTAGTATTCATGCTACCGTCAGCTTTATTGACGCCGGAAACGTCGCCCACGTTAATATAAGAGGAGGACCGACGCTGTGCTGGAAAATTCTCACCACCTTCGTGCCGTGGAAGTCCCACAATGTACTCTTCGTTCTCCTTGCCAACTTCATTCGCGTCGTCGTCGCCGTACATTCGAATTCTGTCCAGGAAGCTCGACGGAGGCAGGACGAGAACGAGACCGTTAGCTTGTTTGTTTTCTGACTCGACAATATTGCCATTGTTGTTGCTGAAGTGGATCGTGCTTCCCGAATGAGTTGACTTATTTTTAAAGAGCAGATGATGGCTGTGACTAGAAACACAAACGCTCTCAGGCTCAATGGAGCAATGCTTCACAGCAGCGTCATTGTTCAAATTGCAAATTGAATCGAGCCGCCGGTGCTGTTGCTGGCCAACCTGAAAGCTGCCCGGAGAAAGAATGGACGACAGCTCGGAACAATGCAAGCCGCTTTCATCGCTTCCGCTGCTCGTCCCGCAGGTAGTCAGACCGCTTTCGTCCCCATCAGAATTCAGCTCTGACTTGACGTCCGCAAACTGAGAAGACGGCTCTGGAGACGGAATGTCCAGAACCCGTGAGAGGCTTCGAATGTAGTCGAGCGCACAGCGAAGCGTGTCGACCTTTGACATCTTCTTCAGGCGAAATTGCCCCGGAATGTGCTGGCGCAGAGTCTGGAAGCCCTGGTTGACCTGTTTGGGAAAATTGAACATTAAGCACGGTGTCAGATTGCAATTGCACACCTTAGAACAGATCTTCGATATCTCGTTTGCCTGTCTAAGCCATCTGCCCCTTTCATTGTTGGACTTGGCCTGGACGGATTTCATTGCATTAATGCCAGCCGCGCGCTTTTATTAAGCAGCAGGCTGCACTTTTGGTCCAAAGGGCTAGTGACGGTGACAACAATTGAATTGAGACGGAATGAAAAGGTGGGAAGTCGTAATTATTAAGAGTCATAAAAACGCCGACGACATGATTGAAACCTTAATCAGGGACGCTTTGAGGCGTGCGCACCGGCTGAGAGCAATAGCTCATTCATTGCCCAGTCCTGAGAGACATTGTCGTCAACGACAGGCAGGCGTCTCAATTGTAATTCTACCTGTGCTGTTCTCTTTCTGTCCGTGCCCGTGTTTGTATTTGTATTATTTTCCCTAAGAGAAAAGCGTCAGCGTTAAAGTTGGGCAGAGCAGCGGCTCAAGAGGCCAGAAGGGGCAGTTTGCGTACACAAACGCGTAAAACAAGGAAAAACACAGGCGAGACCTTGTCCCACCGTACAAAAGGGAAAACATTGGCGACGAAGCCAAGCCAGTGAATGGACAAATGAATTTCACGTCACTCTCAAAGGGGACGAGGAACACGAGAACAAGATTTACTCGGAGCAATGAGAATGGACTTTAAAAAATGAGAACAAAACAACAAACTGGAGTCTCGGTCTCATTTTCATTGATTGCGAACACGAACACGAGCTTCTTTTATTTTCTTTCTATTCTTTCATTTATTTCCTTAATTCACATTAAGAGAGCATTTAAGAGAGCAGCAGCACCCGGCTTCCATTTCTCCATTGTTTCATTGTTGCGCCTTGTTGGATTGAATTGCAATTGCAAGTGGAACAATACGAAAACTTGATACATTGTTGCTGCTGCTGTTTGGACGAGTCATCCAAACCTTTTCAATCTCGGCCCCGCACTTGGCTGGCTTGGCTACTTTCGTCTTTCAACTGCAATTAAAGTGGCTTTAGCTTTTAAATGAAGGAAAAATTCACAATTCAGATGAAGCCACTTGTTTGTAAGCATACAAAATCACTCAGCGTGCCAATTGGAAGTGACAGCCGCGATTGTGAACGATTTCGGAGTACGTAAGTTGATTTGAATTTCCAATTTTGGCGTTGGTTCCAGTAAAGCGTTGGAGTTTGGACGTCCTAAAATTCCCTTTTAATGAAGAAAACTAACCTCCTTTTAAATGGAAGCATTTGAATTGCTTTGATAAATGAATGGCCTGGCCATTACACTGCGTAAAATGAAATGAATACCTTCGTCCCGTCTCAAGTGTGCGTACGACTTCTATTTCCATTACTGCAGGGTTTGTGTTTCTAGTTTCGGAGACCCAACATTCTTAGTGTTTGCGACTAGTAAGGCTCGCATTTTACGAGCAAACGAGAACCGAGACCCAGTCAGTCTACAATACTTGAGAGCGATAGCACGAAAGAATGAGAAGAATAATGACGAAAAGGTTAAAAGACTTTTGAGTTGGTGACCACTTGAGAATAAAATGGGAAAAGCCAATCTCTTCACGAAAATGCAACGCAATGCAATACAAAACAAAATACAAAACGCAGACGCAACAATGAACGCAGGACCCGGCCCTTTACGCGTGCTGTAAGCACCATAAATACGCACAAGCTCGCGACTGCATTTCTTCAAGAATGAATTCTTTGAACCTGAATCATGAATACGCGTACGTGAGCTTTCTCCTCCTTTTTTGCTTGCTCGTAAAATTAAGAACTCACCATCTTCACACGATTTCGTTCGCGGGCATTCCTTTTGGCCATCGTGTGAACGCCGCGTCTGTGTCCGCCACTTGTTGCTGTTGCTGCTGCTGGTGAAGGCTGTCCTTGTCCAGAAGGCAGCATGGACAGCTTAAGAAGCTTGGCCAGACCGATTCCACACGGCGGAGTAATCGAAGGCAGTGGATTCATGTCTGGAGGGATCACGTTGGTGTTGGCGCTGGCGTTAGCTCCACTGCTGACGAATTCTTTCGAAATTTGTTCGCCTTCGTCAACCTCAATTTTGACGCCACCGACGACGTGGTTGAAGCTTGTGTTGAGCCTCTTTGGCTGAAGGACGTTCGGATGCAGCATCAACGGTGACGGTGACGCTTTGGAAGCCGACATCCTCTCAACGGCAACTTCAACAGCTTCACGGCACTGAAAATTTCTTAATTAATTGTCACTGAACGTTTAATTTTCTATGTAAATGCAAGAAAAGCGGCAGTCGTCGTGTTTTCTCTGCGCACTGAACCTTTGGAATGGCGGAGGGCTGCAGCTGAACCAGTTCGGGCATTGTTGTGGCGGCATTTCCCGCATTTTTCGGTTCTGTCAGCATGCCACGGCCAGGCAATCATTTTTATAATAACAATAATGAAATACAGAAATCATACATCACAGACAACACAGTAAACACGGCACAGGACGGGGAACAAAGTAGCGGAGGACATGAAATAATTGTCCATATGTCTGATTTCCGAAAAGGTTTCCTGATTCCATGGCATGACACGGCGAGTGAGTGAACATATGGTCGCTTAGGTTTTTTCTCTCTGCTCTCCGCTCGCATGTGTGCAACAACGCAACAGTGCTCCGCCGTGTACAGGAACTCCGACGCTCATTGCTATGCACTCCGCGTCCCGGCCCGACCCGACAATGCCCGGTCGGGAGTGATACAATGAATTAATACTCGTATTTTTATGCCCGGTGCAGGGAATTATTCATGTACGTTACAGCACGCACGGCCAGATTTTTACCTTCCCTGATTTTAATTCTGGAACGAGGGGCAACAACATAACGCCAGCAACGCATCGGGTTTTTACCCGCTTCAGTCTGCTGCCTGTTAATGCTGGAGGTTTTGCTCGGTCGCTTGGTTCGTGTTTAAATTTCACATTCCGGTACCGTGCCGTGAACGAAGATCGCATCGTAGGCACAGAGTTTCGCTCCCTTCACCAGCACCAAGTTTTGAGTAGCTTAAACCTTTGCCTGTCGCAGTATTCGTCTCGCATGCGCGTGTTTGAAACTGGAAGGACTTTGGAATAGCAGTGCTGCGGCTAATCATAATCCCGAACGTGCTATTTTGCCCGTGCATGCTTTGGGTTGCTTTGCTTACTGCTTCATTGCCAATTTTAAAATTGAATTCGAAATCGAAATCCCTTTTTACTCGCTTCTGAATAGGAACAATTGGCTGACATTCCTTCCACTAACCAAACGACCACTATACAGCATTCGAGAGTGGACGACGAAATGGCAAAATATTGCATAGCCTTCCACAACAAGTCGCTCGAATGAACCAGCTCTGATTACGTTACTAATGTGGGACGATGGAAGGGACGAAGCGTCGACGACTCGTTGTGAAAATCACGAAATTGTTCCGTCATTCAAAATCGAGCCCAATTATGCCTATTCTGCGCTGCACATAAGAGAATCCAGCGGTGTTAATGATGCTGTTAAAACGTGTGCGAGTCAGTAAGCAAGTGTGAGTCTTGTAACAGCGTGCTGCAATAAAGCACGTTAACATTTATTTGTGGCTCGTGAGTGCGTGCGTGGCAAGTAAGCCAAGGGACCCCTGGACTCCCGACTTATTCGAGAGGAAAGAAATATCCCGGAAAATAAGTTCCAAATTCGAACCATTTCTTTCGATTTCGATTTGGGGATGATCAGTTTGCAAGGTTAAGCCTGAATAGGCAGCGAAATTTTATGTGATATTTATGGAAATGAGTCCATAATTCACGTCCTGAGCTTTTTAATGTGGAGCATGTTTCAATGGTTGAACTTCAATTAAGCATGACCAAGAGATGAAGAATCCTTTAACCTCACCTTCATAAATTACGGCTCCATAAATACGGTCTAGCCCGTGCCACCGAATTTTGGTAGCTCCGAGTTCCCGCTTTAAAATTGAACCGGAAACTCGTCTGAAAACTCACGCACATTCAGATTTCAGTTTTTTGTCTGTTTCTGGATTGGATTCTTCATCAAAATGATTGTCCGTGTTGCCGTGTTGCTATTTATACACTTTCCTGCATCATTTCTCGATCCTCTCCCGCATTTCCATTCCTTTTCATCGTTTTTGTGCGTGCGACCATTCGCGTGACCGTCGGCTGGGGTCGTCGCGTACGTCATTTGTTCCCAGCCTGCTTTTTTACCTTTCCAACTCGGCTATGCTCCCTGACTGCCATGCCGTGCCAATAAAGGCTGGCTGGCTCCCTTCAAAGTCCTTTCTTTTTTGTCTTTTTGTACGAAATAAAATAGAAAAGCTTCCTGAGCTTTGCTGCGTCAATAGAAATTATTGTAATAACCGAATGCAATGCAATTCAATTCAATGCGAGTCGCAGTCGCAAGTGTGTGACGCGGAGAATGGAATGGGTACGGGTACGACTCTCCGTCGTTTAATCATGGAAGGCATTCAGCCTGGCTGGTATGGCGCAAGTTTTCTCTTCTTACGTGTAAGAATTCACGAATTCATTCTCAAAATCGACGCAACAAGTTGCGGGCACCAGTCACCGGCATTTGCGTCTGTATTTTCAATTTTTTCAAACTCAACGTATAAGGCAGTTAAAGTGCGAAAAATGGCATTTTACTATTTTCAGGTGTCGTGAAAGGCTCGCATACGCCGCAGGTCTCGCATATTAATTGCAAGCAAGGCTCAGGCAAGCAAGGGGCCGCTGATTCTTAATTTCGAACCAATTCTTATCCTTTCCGCAAAAAAAATGGGATGAAATTAATTTTTGCTTCAATGCGTGGCGTAACGAGTAGAATGTGCATCTAATATTAATGCATTACTTGCTGAATTTTACAATACACAGAACGCAATAAGGGAATTGTTGTGCATGGAAATGCTGCACGCACGCACTGTTCACATTGACAAACGAAAAGGTTCATTCCTGAACCCAGCGCATAAAATATTAACAATAAAATTAAGAACGACCCTCCTTCGTGTACATTTTCTCATTTTCATGTGTTTCTACCCTTCGCCTGTCTGTCTGCGTTCTCCCCTCTTTCGGTCAGTAGAGTGCAGTGCTGCGATTCGTCTGCTGGATTTCAGGCATGGAAACACGAAACGCGAAACAGTGTTCCGACGATTCCAACGTGATTTTGCAGTCGAGTACGCTCGAAATCGAAACAAAGGAACACTGAAATCTGAAAGAAGAAATCTCGAAATGTCAAAGTAGTGTTTTTCGCTCTCGCTTGTGACAGCACAAAAAGGCACGCGAAGGGAGGAAGACGCGAAACAACGCGAGCGAACGCGACTGCTCTGAATGATGCTACGACTGCAATGTGATGTAATATTCCATATTCCATTCCAAGGGCCCTTCGTTTCAAATTGCATTGGATTGCATCGCATTGTATCTAGGCTGACGTTTACGCTGCTGACGGGGTGCGTGCAAAAGCAGCAAAGCAAGAACCCGTGCCCTTTTATCATATTCAATTTCAAAACTAAAGCTCTTGTATTTCGATGCCGTAAGTGCCTTTAACTTAGAGATAACAAAACTGAAAACTGGGAGCTTAAAACAGAGCAAAGCTGAGGCTTGGCTTGACTTGGCTTGCGTCCGTGTTGCATTCTTACATAATTCACCGTCTTGTTTGGATTTGGAGCAAAGCATAGGCATAAAGCAAAATCCACACTACGCCAGGCCACGAACTGGAGACTGTTTGTGTGCACTTCGCATTAGCACCGACTGAGCCTGCGCTGCGCCTGCCTTATTTGCTTACTGCTTTCATTCCTCCACACGCTGTTGCTATTTACTATTTACATGGACACGGACACTAACAATGCTGCTGCTGCCTGGAGAAAAGGATCAGGGAGAGCACAGCGAATGCGAATGTATAGAAAAGAAAGGAGATTTGAAACAAAATATAAAATGTAAATAACAAATAAAATATTAAGATACTAGAATGCAGGCAGGCAAGATCTTGCATGGAATTTTAAAAAAGACGCATACGCTTTCAAGGGAGCACGAAGATTGAAGCATGACCCCCTCAACAGAGTTGCGATTCGATTCCAGTCGCATACGCGTACGCGTTCACAATACAATGGTCGAATAAAACCTTCAATGCGCTGTAGTAATTTATTAAGGGCCGGCCGAATTTGTAAGGGCTCAGACTCACTCAGAGTTTGCACAAAAGACCATACAACAATTCATTGCTTGCATAAAAATTACTACGAACAAACACCGAATGAAATTGCTTTGCATATTCTTTGCTTTGCTGCCATTAACAAGCGACTCACGTGCCTGGATTACGACATACGTCTGATTTTTACGGCCCGTTCTTTTTACGGATGAAATTTACAAGCAAGTAAGAAGCAAAGCAACAGAAAACAGCAACGGCGTTTATGACACACGGTTCACTTGTTGCAGGTTGCGCGGAAACAATTGCGAGAGGAAATGAAATGAGCCAGGAGCAAATTGTTTTTGCCAGCTGCGTCCAAGCAACAGTGCCAAGTGGCAGTTGTTGCTCTGCAAATGCAAAGAAGTACAACCTGCGCGGCCTGTGCCACGCCACGCGACAGTTTAATCAACTCTTTCTTGTCGGGTTACGGGTCATTTCGTATTTTACCACCTTCACCTGTATTTTCTTCTTACGGTACGCCGAATGGTGACGGTGACGATGACATGTGGCCAAGGCTCAAGGACGCTCGACCCACTTTTATCGACAACTTGCAAAACGCAAAGTGCAAATTGAGACGACGGTGTTCTCAGCACTCAGAATTTCAAGAATTGTCTCAACGCAAACACAAAACTGTCACCCACTCGCTTACAAGCTTAGCATGGTCATGGACAGACTCTTTACGTCATTCCGAACGAATACATTGTGACAATTACCAAACAAACATAAAAATGCAAATACAAATCTGTATTGAATCTTTATGAAAAGTTTTAGTGCCTTTCGTTTGACACAAAAAGCAAACTTGACGGGATTTACGGCCGGGCCAGAGAAAAGGAGTTGATGCAATGTTTGTTTGCATTCTTCTTGTGGAGACCGGAGCGAATTGAGCAGATTTTTAATCAATGCACGTTATGAACCGGCAAAACGGGGCAATGCAATCATAACTGCGTTGCAATGGCAATAGCGGCGTACAGATATCTTTCCGGTTCCAGAAGCATTGCAATCGCAATACCGTTGAATGAAAAAAGGGTGACGATGTCACGTCAAAGTCATAAACAACCGATTTCTTCACGCGAGTTTACACGCTGCGCTGCAAGAGTTGTTCTTGCTTTATGCGATATAAAATATGAGTCAGAAATAATTGCCTGAGTTTTTGCAGAATTATTTTCTCACGTTGAAGAGCGAGAATGAATGAAATCGTCAATCGTGAATCAGTGGAAAATCGCGTGCGCACACGCTCGTGCTGTACTTCTTAATTCATTCATTGCTAAGATGAAATGCAGAATTTGAAGTCGGACTTTGACTTGCGCAATTCAGGCATGAGCATAACGCATAAGCAAATTATTAATTACAATTAGAAAGGAAATGCCGATTCCATTTGCCTGTTGGACGTGGAAGCTGGATTTGGATGTTTTTTCCTGCTTTTTAGGTGCCAGACGGTAGCTCAACCTGCAAGACAATTCAAGAGTGGATGTGAATTTGCAGAGTCGCATCAATTCCAGGCGTACATGATTGTGTATTGTTGTGGATGCATTCACGTCAGGTTTCCTGCAGCAATAAAGAAAAGTGAAGATGCTTATTTAATTCATGCTTGGATAAAGACAGATGTGGATTTTGAAGCGTGCAACAGCAGACTTCTACTCTGTTGCCTGCCTGCGCCTGTAGAAAATGACCGGATGTGATGTCACTTTTTGTTCTTCAAGAAAAAGAGGTAAATCTGCTCTTAAGAATTGAGAAGAGGAAAGAACAAATCTTAGTCTGCAATAACATTAAAATTTTAACCTGATGTTTTGGTGCACTCGCAGCACACGCGTCTGGAAAGAAACAAGTGTGTCTGCCCTACAACGGCTTGCGGCTTGCTACTTCGATCGATTCGACCACAAATCTTCGAATCAGTGACAGAAATTAGAGTAAACGCTGTACTTGCGCCTGAAACAAAGAGACAAATGCTCGCCTATCACCTTGACCTTTCTTGGCTGAAAAAAGTCGACTCCAAAATCATGTACAATTGTTGCTACGATAACGATTGTTATGAGCGATGAGCGAGTTACCAGTCGCCATGCACCTTGCATTATTGCCATTGCCATTGAAGGTAGTCACTCGTCTTCGTCTTTTGTAATGCTTCAGCTACTTTTTCCCACGGAAGTTCCATAATACGAGACAATTCATCACCGCAGTGCAGCCGCTTCAAATTCTTTCTCGCAAGTGTCTTAAGTAGCATGCTTAACGCATGCTTGGGCTTGGACGATCAAATTTTGATAAGAAGTAGGAGTGGAAACCATAGCCGCACAATGCAGGGTGCAAGCAAACTCGTGCCAATTTACCCGTATGACTCATTCGAAAGGAATTTCATCTCACAATTGCACAAACGAAAATTGCGAGTGCGGTTGTGAATGCGAATGCAGTCTGATGGGATTTCAAGATTTGCACCGTGGCGTGGGAAATTTGCGAAAACTGGACGATTGAGGTACTTGGAAGGTGAAACCTTGATCTCTTGCTTCGCTCCATGAACTTTCTTTCCTGTTTGCACGAAAACGAGTTTGCTCGGGCCTGCAAGCAGCATCAGCATGGAAGGATGGGCAAAGTGATTAAAATTTAATGCCATGGTAGATGCACTATGGGAGAAAAATGTCGCGCACATGCGGGTAATTTCTTTCCGCATTCTTGTGTGCTATAACTAACTGAATCCGTATATGAAGTCGGATTTTTAATTGAAGCCCGGATTTCGCCAAAAAACCGAATTCGGTGTTTGACCTTTGACCGCGAATGTCTCGGGCATGGGTCAACGTAGGACGGGACTAGTACAGTTGGATAGTCCTAGGGCTTTCCAAGGATATGCTGCACGCATGGGGTTATCATAGAACCCCGATGGCTTCCGGCTCGAAGGACCACATGTTGGGTTGAGTGTTAGCATGTCGAAGTGCTAATGTCATGAATCATTCATTATTCTCTATTCTTTAGTCTTATGCAGTCTGATGAGCCTTCTGTGTATGAATTGATGATATGATGATTACATTCTCATTCTAACCTTCGAGTGGTAAAGATCTTCTTGCTTACCCAACAAACACACACTGATGATAATGTGCTGAATTTGTGATGAGAGATACCGAAAATGTTCAGATATTTTGGTATCTGGTTTTTGTGTATGTATTCCGTATTGACCCAGTACATAAATACTGGATGCTTTCTTCTACACATTGATTCAGTTCGCAAACAATGGTGAAATATGTGTCCCGAAAACATTGAGCTAATTTCGTTGATGAAAAAGTACCGAAAATTGTTGACCATTTGAAACTGTGATGATTCTGTGCTGCTACAGTATGTATTCATGCATATGATAAATGGATGTAAAATTTAATTACAGAAACTGCGCTGCTACATGCGACATTCAATTGCAATAAGTGTAACGTGTCTAAACAGTACCGATTCTGTCTGTATTTTTTCGGCCACGAGCAATTAAAAACTTCAACACGACTCCGTTTTGATTTGTCGCGAATCTCAGTGCAGCAGCTCATTCTTTCATTGGTTCGAACACTATTTTACAGTACTCAATCTTCATTTTTATTTGTGTTCGCGTTCACAAGTAATTAATAATTACACGAAAAGAGTGGTAAGCAGTTGAAAGAGTTTTCGGTAGTTTATTTCAACTTAGAGAAGCGGTTTTCAGTAGTTCCATCAACCTGGTTGACGGCGGAAAGGTCCAGTTGCTACTGGCCAGGCCCAAAGGTCAAGAATTGCGCAACGCTTATCAAAATTGCCGGCTCTAAGCCTGCAAGAAATTGGTAGAATTACCCCGTTGAATTCATCAAGTCGTACGGTACTTGCAGCTAAGTTTTAAGTGCTTAAAACATAAGTTGTACCACAAGCAGTTAGTATTAAGCATAATTATTTGCGCATTTTGGTTTACGCAACTTATTTCTGAGCAGAAGCATATGACAGAGCATACCGCAAGGCACGCAAGATTCACGCAATCACAAGAACTGAACCTGCCAGAATCATCAGGATGTGAGTCATCTGGAAGCAAACGCGTACCAGAAACAGAGCCCCCGGTTGACCGATCGGAAGCTCCCGAAACCTTCCCAGGTGCATCATGCATTCCTTGAAATTAACAGATGCTGTGAGATCATTTTGGGATGGCAAGTCAGCTAGTGATGTTATTTTAAACGATTCAATGGGAAAATGGTTTCGAAATATAGCTGAACGCAAGGACAAAATACAAGATGGAAACGCCACGGAGAACCAAAAAGCGCCAAATCCAATCGGTGGTGCAAGCGACATTAAACACAATCAGATTTCGGGGGCAGAAACAACAGATACCTAAGGAGGCAAGCCAACCTGAAGAAGAAATACGACAAACTTCTTTAAGATTGACCACTGAAAATACTGACAAAATAACTGAGGGTTATTCTATACAAGTTTTAACTGAGCCATTGTCTAGTACTGCACCGGAATCTGTTAGAGAGATCAGCAAAAAAGATGAGCTGATTAGATGGGCACTTAAAAATCAAATTACTAACATTGCACTTTCAAAATTATTAAAACTGCTCGGGGCCTGGCTTCCAGATGATAGGTTTCCTAAAGATGCAAGAACATTACTTGCAACACCACGCGCCGTACAATTGATTGCAGTTGAAGGTGGTGGTCAGTTCCATTACTTTGGAATCGAAAGGTATATTATTCAAGGAATTCATAATGGTCTCAAACTAGTTCAGCTAAACTTTTCAAGGTTCTCTGATTTATCTAACTTAATATGATCTTTCAGATACCACTAGACTATACGCACCTTTGCTGCTTAGGAGTTATGAAAAAACTGTTGTTAGTATGGACGTCGGGAAAGCAAAAAATATCAGTTATCAGTTAGAATGTGTTTCAGGACGAATGCTTCGCTTCAGGAAGTGCATTCCGACAGAATTTGCTAGAAAAACTAGAAGTTTGAATGATTTAAAACATTTCAAAGCAACAGAATTTAGGCTATTTATGCTATACGTTGGTCCCGTAGCATTGAAAGGACTCTTAGACAAGGAGCGATATCAACACTTTCTATTGTCTCATATACATATTAGTGTCAAAAGCTGCCTTTGAGCCGGGTTGGATTTCTTACGCGGAAACCCTTCTCCTTGAGTCTTTCTTAGGTCTTGAAAAATTGTACTACAAAGAGCTTATAACATATAACATGCATTCATTGATACGCATCGCAAATGATGCCCGATTTCAAGGTCCGCTAGATTCGTTTAGTGCATTCGAGTTCGAGAACTTCATGAGTCAAATTAAACGAATGCTTAGGTCACAAAAAGGGCACCTTTCTCAAATTGTCAAACGAATTTCGGAACAGAAGTCAGTGAATTGTTTCAAATCAAATGAACCCATTCATTTTAGTGTTTCAAATCGAAATGGGGACAATTGTTTTTGACTGAAGATAACGAAGTTTGCTTACTTAAAAGCTTCAATCCAAGTTTGGGACTTTTTCAGGCAGTCAAATTTCGAGAAACCTCTAATGTAAAATTCTATCCTTGCAATAGTACAAGACTTGGCATACGCATTTGTTATAATTTAAGTCAAGATTTGGTTAGTTTACAGCATTCTGAATTTGTTAAAAAATGTATTCAATTACCCTATAAAAATAAGCACTTCATAATTCCACTGTGCAATGGCAATAATTAACTTGCATTAATTAAGAATTCTTTGTTAATCAAGTCTTTATCTTTGCAATCAAATGTGTTGCGCTTTGTACAAAATCGTCAGAAATTGTAATTGTAATTTGTATTATGTCGGATAGGTGAATAAAGTACGAGCCTATTTTATCCTGTGTAAAACCTGTGTAATTCTTGCCGATCAACATTCCTTTTACAGTATGTATGCGGTGCATAATCAGCTAATTCAATTTTACTACTGCATATTCCAGCACAATTTCGGGGCTGCTTCGGCACGTTAGATATGATTATTTGGCACAAGCTTATGTTTTTTTCGATACCGTTTACGCACCGCGGACAACCGCATGTAGTTTTTACACGCAGATTCAGCATTGTTTTAAGTTACTGTTTCGCTATCGAAAAAAGGGGCAAAACGGAACTCAAACATTGCACGGATTCGGTACTGATTACATCTCAAATTGTTGGGTATGTTTTCAATAAAAAGTTCAATAACTCTCCTTTCCTCTTCATCGAGGAGTTATCAATAAGTTTCAGCCAGATCATAATGTTCTCGATCATGATGGCAGTGTGGCTGCGATTGAACATTGGCGTTGGCATTGGTAAGACGTCCTCGCTCGGGCAGCCCGTCCTGGCCCTTGGACTCACGTGAGGGGGCTCTACCTGGCAGTCGGGCTCATCTCACGAGCATAATGTCAAGCTTCTGGGCCAAGTCGATCCTGTTCATTCGGGGCTTCAAGAGCGTGGCTCTGCTGTAAGGGAGAGACCAAGTGAAGTACGTGCGGGCTAATGCAAGGGCACTGCCCCCACTTCGATTTGCTCTGGGGGACGAAGTTGACTCTGACTAGCTTCCTCGTGTCGGAAACAGCTAATCTGCTGATTGCTTTCAAGGAGCCATCGTACCATGCAACTTACTTAAATTAATTAGGGCATGTGATTGATAGGACGAGGACATATTATCAAAAGGCTTACTTTTGTGTGAGATAAAGAATGAGCGGATGTCAACGGACAAGAGCGGTGCGAGTGCATGTGTCAGAGAATAATTTGCCTCATTGCAGTGTCCCATCTAAGATTACGGTCCAAAATTCCACGATGGCAAGCTTGTTATAATCCATTTACTGTCCAGGCTTTCTCAGCTCGTCGGCCACTTCTCGATAGAAGCATTCTTTATTTGTTCAACTTTGAAATATATTGAGGTTGAAATATCAACTGGGAGTTCGGAACGTTCGGATCGAGTTTTGTGGATTGCAGCGATAAGTAACAAAAACAATGTACCTAAGGCTTAATCCTACAAGTCACAAATTCTCAGAATTCGAGTAGTGGGCCCAAAATAGACAGTGCCTTGGGGCGGGAGTGATTCTTTCTTCGGTGCTCTGACCACGCATTCCACAACTCTACACACCTTATTTCTGTTTGTCAGTGCAGTTATCTAATAACAAATATTGTCTATCATCACACAGGAATCACGAAGTAGCAGCATTATTCCGGCAAGGGTATTTGGGCAATTACGTCATCTTCGAAGCGCAAATTATGACAAGGCTCGCGATGGATGGCGTCCCAGTGGATGTTAGAGTTCGTCTTGAAAAGCTGATCTCAGAGATTCAGGGCATGCTGTACATGTTGCCCTTAATAAGTCAAGACAACAGGGAGACTGCGGTGGGAGCAATAGTTCAGAAGATAGATGTGCTGAAGCTAGAATACGGACAATTCATTGGACATCCAATCAACTGGGAAGCAGATGCAGAGATATGGGTACTTTAAGTTCATTGAGTACATTAACACACGCCATATTCTGAATGGAACCGCAGGTTTTGAGCACGACACGCTGATATATGAAATTTATGCGAGAGGAATGTCAATAGCAATTGGAATAAATTCTTAATTCGGATTCATTGAATTAATATACAGACAAAGGTTAAAGAAGAGTTAAATAAACGTTCAAGAACCTCAGTGCCTGCAGCTTCAATATTCACTGATTTATTCGCAAAAGAGCATTCGACTCGACTACTCGACGCCCTCCTTGCACCCAAACCTCCAGATACTGAAACGGCTTCGACTTTTGCCTATACGCCGCATTCCGCGAAATCGTTTCTCATGACCTGACCTTAGATTTGCCATTTGCAGAATTTCTGAATGAATGTGCTTGTCTTTGGCCAAGAGCACAGCGACTCCCATCTCGCGAAAATTCCAGCAACGACATGGACAAAGTGCCTGTGTAATTCCGAGCTCTCTGCTCTGAACGCTATGTTTGCCTTGCCTTACTCACATTGAACGCATTAAAGAAGCCGAGGCGGTTTTTAAAATCACGACCGACGACGAGTCTTCGATTTGTTATTCCTGATGCGTGATCGCACGTCTAATGAGCGCATTGTTCAAAGCTCAACAAAGCTATTTACTGATTTATCTATTTACTTACGAGACATTTTCGTGCAAATTCTAATTTCTAATTGAATTTATGTAAACTTTATCTTACTCTTGCCTTTCTTGCCGTGCACAAATATGTCCGAGCTGACCACACCACAAGATTCCTCCCGAGATCGCAAGTCCTCCATTTCGGACAATCCACAATTACAATCACTACCGACGGCGGCGGTGGTCCCTGGCAATGCGAGCACCGTCACTTCGTCGTCCGTTGTGCTCACGCCCGTGGAAGAAATGTACCGGATTTATGAGAAAATCAACACCACCCAAGACAAGACCGGGGTAAGCAATTTACAATTTACTTGATTATCGTGGTTCTTAAGTTCTGGTTGGCGCTAAATGCTGTTTTTGACTTCTTGCAGCTTGAGAAGGAGTATCGAGTGTTCATCGCATCAGTGTCGAGGTCAGAAGCGGAGAAGAAGCTTGCATCTCAGTTCATCCCGCGATTCCTCGACTCATTTCCGGGCCTGAGCCAGGAGGCGTTCGACGCATTGCTCGACCTGTGCGAAGATGAGGATCCACAGGTAAACCCACAGGAGTAAAAGGAAAACTGAAGGGACGCAGTTTTTCTCATACATCCTTGTATTTTTGCACTTTTTACGGCAGATTCGACGTCAAGTTGTGAAAGATGTGGTTGTGGCCTGCAGCAAGATCCCCAAGTTTGTACCGAAAATTGCTGACGTCCTGGGCCAGATGATGGAGACTGCTGATATTAATGAAATTGCCGGCATAGAAAGGACGCTGACCAGCCTCTTCCATATCGATGCTCCAGGTAAGTAAACAATGCGTTGCACTTTTTACGGTGAGAAAGAACTGCATTGATTCCTCCCCACAATTTAGGGGCTCTCGTTGGGCTGTTTAACCAAATCGCCATCGGAGACGAGGCAGCCAGAGACCGCTGCATAAAGTTCTTGGGTGCAAGAGTTCTAGATTTGGGACCGGAAATCATCACGCCGGCATTCGAGAAAAGCTTGTTTGACGAAGCAAGCCGTGTCCTCAAGGTAAACGTGAATTGAGTTAATTCTTGCATCTCTTGAACGTAATTTGATCTCGTTGCGTTGGTGCCCAATTGCAGAAGGCGGACCGAACAACATTCAAGTCAATAACCAGTATTTTATTCTCGACCAAGTACTTGCAGCAGCTAAACGGCCAACAAGCGTTGGTTGTCGTTCTAGCTGAGGCCTGCGACTTCGATCGTCCCCTCGACATTTCGGTTGAGAGCATTCGGCGTCTGTTAGCGATTACAAGTTTGATAGCTGATCTATTTTCGGTGAGCTGCAAATTAGGTCCTTCTGAATTTTTCTGAGATGAAAACTAATATTTGCTCGCTTATTAAATTTCCAGCCAAAAATTAGTTCCACCCCTTTTGTCATTTATTACTCCATTAAAGTCCTGCCCCAAATGGACAAAATACTTGCTTTGTCGAACGGTACGGAGCTCCGACTGGAGGTGGTGAGAGAACTTGCGAATTGCGCTTCGTTGATGCCACGAATTGAAGAAAGTGACGTCAACGCTTGCATCGACAATGTATATGAGGAGCTGAAGGTTCGTTTTTTTCTCAGCATTCAACTGTCACGGATAAAATATTTACTTGTTACCACAATTATTTTATTTATTTATTTACCACAATTCTGGATTTTGATTTTACTTCGTCCAGCGACACCTGCCACTGCCCCCGGACAGCGGCGAGCCAAACATCAATCTCGAATTTGGCCTGATAGAAAGCCTACTGATCACATTTCATAAATTCAATGTTTTCCATCAAAAGTATCTGCTCGAGGAGCCAGACCGTCTTCTTGACTTCCGGAAACGACTTCAGTACTGCGCCCGCGGGTCGCAGGTGCTGATGATAAAACTCCGTGAGGATTTGACGGGCAAGAAGAGCGAGGAGTTGAAGTCGGAAGATAGTCGCTTCAAGGTAAGGCTAAACGCCAACACGTAGAGTGTAAAGTAAAGTTTACAGACTTTTTATTATTTAATTTATACAAAATAGATCTTCTCTTTGAAGATCGTACACAATATCACCGCCATGATTCGCGACGTGTTCCACAACCCCCCGTCCTTCACCTCAGTTATCACCCCGTCATGGAAGCCCATGGCGAAGAAGAATAAAGAGAAACGCGCAGCTGCGGCAGCCGCCGCTCGGGCGCTGCCACTGGCAAAGGAGCCGAAGATGGGCGAACTGAAACTGTACCAGCCTCCCAGTGGCAAATACTCACAGAGAGGTGGACGATTCAGTAAGTTTAATGCTACCAAGTGTAATCACAATCACAAGCAAAGGCTAATCCTTCAACTAAATTTAGACGCTCCTTCCACAACTGGTCGCTCTGGATCAGGATTTCGCCCGAGAACGCCTTACACACGAGGCGGTGGTTTTTCTTACAGGAATTCTCGTTTGTAAGCAGCAACATGGCGCAAGCAGGGAAGGTGCCGAAGAGCTCTCTCCAGGCTCCTAATTTGAGTTCGGCTTATTTCAAGTCAATTTAAAAAAATCAAAGTTATTCGTGGAAGTATTTACAATTCACTCGACTATTGACTTGACGTCGATTTCTTTGCGGTTAACATTTTTCTTGTTTTTTGCTTTCGTACATTAATTTCTTAACTGAAAATGCTGAAAATCACAGTCTAATTCTTTTAAATAATCTATGTAATTTAGACTTAGTTCTTAGTTTAGTTGAATGTACGTTCTGTAAATGGACATTAGGTGTATTATAATTTTTAACCATATTTGACGTATTTAAAATAAAATAATAAATATGTATACTTAATATATATAAAACAACGAATTTATCTCACGCGAATCCGAAGTACAAAACTCATTTTCATACAACTAAAAGGTTAAAAGTACAAGAGATTAGCAAAGGCCTAATTAATAATCAAGAAATATTAATTAAAAGTTAACGTCAATCGTCCTGTGAGATGGCAGCAGAAGGAGAGTGAGCAGAAGGTTTGTGCTTGCGCCTGTGCTTGTGCTTCTTCTTTTTCTCCTTCTTCTTCTTGGCCTTGTTGTGGTGATGGTGGTGCTTTTTGTGGCCAGAGGAGGACCCTGCCTTTGCGGGTGAGTCTCCTTTGTTCGACTCCTGACTCCCTTCTCTGCTGCTGTTGAACATGCCTGGCTCGAAGGACGTGGGCAGGCTTGGCTCGCGCATTAAGTCCATCACCGATGGCAGCTCCTCGGAGACGTCCGAGTCGCCCATCGACGTGCGCTTGCAAGAAAGCACTTTGGCGGACGTCACGTTCTCGTTCGCCTCTGACTCAACGTCCATCGCTTCGTCCTGCAAAGTGCGAAGTTCAAAAGTAGGCAAATGGCAAAGGCAAAGCAAATCTGCCAGGAACTGCGCAAATTCTCAGCTTTCGGTTATCGCGTTCGGGCCTTACGTCGTGAATCTGCTCGTCGACTTCTCGCGTGACGATCTGCGACTTTCGCCGTGACTGCGCTTCTTCTCGCCCAGCCTGCTCCTCATGCAGGAGGCAGGAGGGTCGCCCGGTCCCGAAGAGGGTGAAGTACAGGTCCACCATGCCGGTGCGGTGTCGCGAGTCCGCGCACGCCTCATTGCTGCAAACGCAAAACGATAGAAATATTGTAGTGCAGAATATTGCAGATTTGATTTGATTTACTCAGATTTGAGGGTAATGAGTCCAACGCGTACTCACTTGAACTTGTTCCAGAGTCGCCTAGCGGTGGCGGCGCAGTGGAATGGCGTCTTTGTCCTGCGGCGGTTATTGCCGAGTGCCTGCGTGAGAACGTGGCAGACGTCGTAGCGCATGGCGGGCACGGGGTCGTTCTCGATGACGTCGAGGAGGAAGTGCACGTCGTCGATGTTTCCGTCGGTGATTGTGTAGTCGACGATGGCCTCGAAGGCTGCGAGGCGAACGTCGTAGAAGTGTCCGTAGAGCGTGTATGTACGAAAGACGTCAATCTTCTGCGGAAGATGCCCAAACTTCTGCAGCTTGCGCAGGGCACGGAGGCACTCGACGGAGACGGTATACTTGTAGCACTGCAGCACCTTTTCGAGGTTCAGGGACTTGGAAACCTCTTCCATTATGGCCCGGGCGTCGGCCCCCATCGACTCGACGGTGATGGCAGCTCTGAAGTAAGCAAACAAGCCAGTCGGTCAGTAGTCAAGCTCTGTCAAGGCGTGGCATGAATTGCTTCCTTACCCGGTGTGGACGAGTGAGACGACCGGCGTCACGGTGTTGCCCAGCGCCTCGATGAGGGCCGCCCGGTAGTAATTGTCCGACAGACTGTTCTTCATATTTTCGTTATATTTGAACAGGTCGAAGAGGAAACGCAGCACGTCCGCGGGGCAGATTCCGTGCACGTTGCGTAAGCTCGCCATCGCCACGGGAATTGTCTGCATTGAAAGGCAAGGAGAGAAATCGAAATCCTCGAAACGAAACGGTCTGGCGGAGCGCACGCGCATTAAAGATTAAAGCAGTATTTTGGACGCCTCGAACTGACCTTTTGGATGAAGTAATGCTGCAGGTTGGAAAAATCGTTCATTTTCACGATCTGCGGACAGGAGAAGGATCCAAAAAGCTTCCGGAAGATGCCGATCAGCGCCGGAGGGCCCGTCCAGTTGGACACCATCGAATTTGCCACCTGCGATAGCAGCATTAAATGTTAAATCTGAACGCCGCAAGCTAAAGTGTCAGAGCGCTATAGCGCCACTTGCTCACCTTGGCGAGGCAGTGGCACGCCTGGCAGCGAATTTTGTAGTACAAGTTTTCGTTCTCGATGATATCGGTGAGTGCAGCTCGTGTCTGCGGGGTGGGATAATGCTCAAGAGCGTCAATGGCCTCTATCTGGGCAGTGACGTCCCGCTCGTGTTTCATTTGGTATTGCCATTGAAAGTCCGGCTGACGGGTGTCCACAGCGCGGATGAGCGTCATTTCTGGGTCCAGGCGGATCCAGAGGACGGGAGACTCGGCGTCCATTGTGCTGAGGTCCATGTCGACCTCCTCTCCGGTGCACAGCGGAATCTTCTTCTTCTTCTGCCGACGGCTCTTTGAGTGGCAGACAATGTCCGCCTTGGCGTGAGTCCCTTCGATTTGCAGCACGTGCCTGAACGTTCCGTCCAGCTCCTGCAGCGCCACCGTCAGCGGACCAACGTACTTGCGAACGCCCAACTGGTGCGTGTGCTCCTGCTTCAGTTCCAGCTCGACGGTGTTCCTACACAAACAATGCGAACAAATTTAACAAACAATTGAAGCAAGGAAAGTCCTGTTTTGTGTTGCCTCTTTCTGTTGAAGATGAAGGACATGTGAAACTTGACGTGGCCTCCCTGCCGCACCCACTGGTCCATGAATACCGTCATGTCCTTCCCGGTCACAGTGAACACGGCACGCGTGAAGGACGCCGTGCTGATGAGCATCGGGTTCGTTGGCGTCACTCCAGGCCCTACAATCAACACGCACAAGACGCAATGAGCGATGACGTCACACCAGGCCCGATTTTGCACTCTGTTGTTGGCTTCGGTATTTCGGGGCAGGGACATTTACCTGCAGGCCCCGCTTGGGGCGGAGTGCTTCCAAGCGTGTTGGCTTGTGCCACGGGCTGGAGGGCCATTCCCGTCTGCTGCAACTGCTCAATGTGGATGGACGCCAGTGACAGCTGCTTATTCAGCACCTGCAGGAGGAGCTGCGCCCCAATGCGGAATTCCAACATTCTAATGACGAGATGGGCCTTTTTGGCAGATATGCGCAGGTACTCCGGAGAGATGGTGTGCGGACTCTGGAGAAAGAAGTAGAAGCCGCCTTCTCCTGCCGTCGCCTGTGCAGAAACAAAAACAATACAATAAGCTTCACAATACTATGAAAGCACAAACGAAAATTGACCATCTGCACAGTCTTGACTTGGACTGACCGGGTAGGGCGACGACGCGTAAGGAGCCCGGAAGCCGGAGCTGCTGTTGCTGTTGCTCCCGACCGGCACACCCGCACTGTGAGCCAGAGATACTGCACTTGGGTCGAGAATGATTCCGCCGTGTCTCTGTTCGTACTTGATGACTTCTTTCAACTCCTGCAAGTAAGCGCCGAAGCGCTAGACTAAAATTAATGCATGGATCCAAGCAACTTCAGTCATGCATTTATCGAACCGTGTGAATCCAGTGCCTGTATTCGCTGGTGCCAAAGAACTTCTTCAGGTAAAGCCCGCAGAGGTAGTTTGAGATGCCCCGTGCGAGCCACTCGTCGGAGGTGTGCTGGATTGAGATGAAGCAGGAGTAAAACTGCTCGGCAACGGCGAGCGCACAGAAGCGTCGTGTGATGTACGTCTGATCGATGATTGCGGACGTGTGGAGAAGACTGTTGCTCAAGACACACATCGACGCGTAGGACGTCATCTCCGTGTACGCCTCGTGGACAAACACAGCCCTGAAACCTGAGTAGGGGAAGCGTGTGCCCAGCGCCTCCTCGTAAAACTCAAACATCTCGTACACGAAACGCGTCGTCCAGCGCAGAAGACTCATCAGCCCCGGAAGGCAGAAGTACGCGATTTCGTGCATGTTGGGGTCCACGTATCTGAAACACACAAGAAGCCGCGCCGAGCCCGTAAGACAAAAGACACAGACACGTGGTGGTGGCGTGGAGATGCTCCGATCGCTGTTCCAGAAAGCCGCTTGCGCTTACATTTCGAAGGTTCCGATCGCGAGGCCGATGTTTGGGGCTGCGGTAGGGACGGAAACGTAGTAATGGTATGTCTTGAGTCGTGCGCCGTGGGAGGCCGCTGAAATGTCCAGCAGGTCACCGCAGGAGATGGCCGTCAGATTTGCGTCCACCGTGAAATCGAGCTTCCATGTGCACACCTCCGAGTAACTGTCGATGCACGGGAACCACGCCCGACTGCAGTTGGCGTGCCTGCAGCTGAACATGTGTGCTTTCTGCAATTCAAATACAAAAGCAATCGAAATCCGAAACCTCGGGTTATTCAATATTCTTAACCAAAGAAGGTTCGGAAATTATTTTGGGTTTGCGAGACTTGGCATTTGACAGCTCACCTCCATGGGGTTGGACTCATCGGGCACAAAGAAGTGCAGACCGCCTTGTGGATTCTCCAAGGAAAATTCGATCTCCAGTCGAAAGGGTCGTCCCTCGACAAGGACGTGAGACGCCTCCGAGGGCAGTCTGACCAGCACCTCACCTGAATTGCAAAAGGCAAAACGTCATCGAATTTTGAAACTTTTGAAAGCAATCAATATCGAGTATCGAGATAGTTAATCGGCGGCTTTTTACCTGCTCCGGCGTCGGGATCGCACTCGTCCACTGCGTTTTTGTGTTCAAGGGCGAATTGATCCAGGCTGTACTGAACGTTTGGCGTGTCTGCTGGAGTAATTTCGAGAAGAGGATCGAAGTACTCCACCTGTGCCTCGAAGGTCTCGTTGATTCTGGCCCTGTAAATTCGGCATTGCTTGCAGTTGATCTTCACGCCCTTGAGCCGGGGTCGTTTGGGAATCAACGTAAGCTCCACAATCCCCTGTTTATAAGAAAAGAAGGCAGGTTAGAGTAGCTGAGATTTAATTGTCTTGCGTCGTCTCGTGCCCATACTAGAATGCTCTTTCTCTGCAGGTTGACGGCAATCAGGCTGAGGTTTTGGTGCGTCGTGCTGAAAAATAGCAAACTCAAATTAACAACAAGTAACTTTAGCCGGCAGGTATTCAAATGGTTAATCTACTCATAACTTGTAAGGCCGAATATCTTCTGGGGTCTTCTCGAATTTGTTTCGTAGGGTTCCCATTGCGCTCTACTATCTTTTATGCTGCTGTTGCACAATGGAATAAGCAATTACTTGATTAATTCAGCAGTCACGATCACGAAACAGAATCAAAATTCAGTCTAAACTTCACAAACGACGAAAGGAGATTGATTACTAAAAATGAAGCAACAAAAGTATATAAAACAACAACTAGGGAACGAAAGTGGATAAACATTTATCGAAATTCTTCAAAGTGTAAATAAAAATCGGCCGGTTCGAGCTCGTTGAGCTTCGGTCTTGAATTGGGAGCTCAGCAGCGAGTTTGGATTTGCCACTCAGCGTTGGCTCGCATTGCCAAGCATAAAAATAGCTAAAGTCCGGTGCATTTTGCATGTCCCAGAGATTTGACGTACTTGGGAACCGGTTAACTGGAGAGCTTTCAAAGGGACCATAAATGGAATAAAAAATTCAAAAAGTTCAGTGCGATGTCCGGGAATCGAACCCGGGTCAACTGCTTGGAAGGCAACTATGCTCACCACTACACCAACATCGCCACTCTGAAGTTACTTGGCTTTTTATAGCGTATTAACCAACTCCCTCACGGATTTATGCCCTGGGTTTCTCACTCTCTCAAAAGAACCGTGTTTGTCAAGCTGAGGCAGCCAGCGACGCGGCGAAACTTAAAAGGCAGACCAGGATAAAGACAGGCAGGCAGGAAAACAACCTGCAATTTACAATCAAAATTAATTAATCCTCTGAAGGTCGCGACGGATTCAATTAATAGCATTTTGCGCCTAATTGTGTCGTGGAGTACGAGTGGGAAAGAATTCTGCGTAATTTTAGTTTGGTCTGCGTCTGGTGTTTGGAACTGGAAGACTCCCATAATTAATTTTAGCTTCCAGATCTCTAATTTATTCAAACCCCCGAAGGCAATACCACCATGTCCATCAGCATAAGTTCGTACCCGCCTCCCCCAATGACCTTCATCAGTCAGTACACTGATGAGAATGTGAAACGTGGAAGAGCCCCGAAGCCGCCTCCAATTCCAGCGAGCCAGGAGACGTACTGCGTGTTTGGCGGGCCGTGCATAGCCGACGACGCCATCATCAGGCCCTTGGAGAGCCAGGTAAGCTTCCCTACAGTGCGAAGTGTCGACTAGTGGCGAAGTTTGAGATTTCCAGTCCTGATTTAACTGATTACAGGGCATTCGGAGACTCTACCCTCAGAACTTTGACCATCGCAGAGAACTAAAGAAGCTAAACCACTCCGTACTCGTCAACTACTTGGACTTACTGGAACTGACTATCATTTGCCCCGAGAGCCCCAAGCGGCAAGAGAAAATTGAAGACATTAATCTGCTGTTTATCCACATGCACCATCTCATCAACGAATTTCGACCTCATCAGGTATGCATATGCATTTCGCTGTCCACTCTGATCTATGTTTTACTCATTATGCATATGCATCACGCAATTGGTAAATAATTATTTTCCTTGCAGGCCCGGGAGACGCTGAGGGTGATGATGGAACTTCAGAGACGTTCCGCCCAAGAAACCTGTGAGCGCTTCCAAGTGCATTTGGAAAAATGTCTGGAAATAATCAAACAAGCCCTCTCCGTACTCCCCGAAGAATACGACTTTGAGATGCTCCACATTCGAGCGATGGCAGAGATTCTCATGCGGGAGCGCGGAGTGAAGCGAGTGCCTCCACCGCCAATCAGTCGCCAAGACGAGATGATGTGCGAGATTGTGGACAACTTGTAGCCGTCTCCACGTATAAGTATTTAAGGTTTTTATTATTTTAACCTCAAGATATCGAGAAAAGGGTTTTTTTGATTGGTTTGGAAATTTCGACATTGCAATAAATTCTTTTTAATTTTTTGTAACAAATTATAACACAACATGCGCAGTTAACATTTTAGTTAGCCTTTGAGCTCCACGATTGACGAGTACCAGGAATAAGAATTCTTATTACGAATTTACACGCCAAAGTTAAAGTTTTGTATCTCACATTAGTTAAATACTGAAGTACGAAGTCGAAAGCGGAAGAAAGTATTAAACAAATAATTATCGTGTGTACATTTTGCTATTCGCCTAAACTAATTTGAGTAAAGCTATTATTTAAGAGTTACAGTTACAATGAATTAATAAAACTCAACGTGCGATAAAAATTAGAAACCAATGTCTGGAGTGTGGGTGCACATTTTTTGCCGCTCACAACGCAGATCTCATAAATTATGGACGCAGATAACAATAAATAGGATTGCGACCTGCAATAATTATTTTCAGTCTTTTGATAAAGTTGTATAAATAATCCACAGCGCTGCATTTAATGTATAACGGAAGTATTATAAATATATCCATAGAAAATTAATTTCACACGCGGCACCGAGTTATTCTAAGGCTTATTTATCGTATATTTGTACTATCAACAGAATTTGTAGGAATTATTTGACAAAGGCGTCTTTCAGCCAATTTCCAAAGGGCTTCGATCCTTTCATGAAGAATTTGGCGTTCTTGAAAGTGAGTGGAGTGCCGCCAGCCGTTTGTGTTTGTGCGTGCATGCCGTTTGTTGATGCGTTGAGCTCGCTCTGCTCCAAAATGCGTTGCTCAAAGAGACCTGCGCCAGCCGATTTGCACAAGTTAAACAAGCCAAAATTTATTTTTAAAATATGCTGGGCACACCTTGTGTTTACTTACCGGGTGGTGGATTTCCTTTTAGGCGCAGCTCGATAAACTCGTGAAACATCGACGTCTCGGAGAACCACTCCAAGAAGTTCTGCGTTGCCTTCGTGTCGGAAGCTCTGACGAATGACTCTCGCTGAAATGCGAACGGTACAAGTAAAATACATATAATTAGGTTGGGAGATCAGCCAAAATTAAAGCTTTGTCGACGGACTTACGTCGAATACTTTGACTCCATCCTTCTGCCCGTGTTCGACAATGTGATTTGAGTAGTGCCCCAACGTTTCCACAAACATGCGAATGAAGCATTCGCTCGTGAGCACGTTCTTCGTGTGCTCTTTCTGATCCGGCATGTTTACGACAAACTGCAGTGCGGTTCGTAGCTTGCGATAAATTCTCTTTGGAAGAATGTTGCTTTCGTCACCGACGCAGCTCAGCACTTTGTTCTGGTCCAACTCAATGACAATCCCCTGAAAGTTTACAATCATAATTTATAAACTCGTATTATAGCAGGCCGCGCTGCACAATTTTAGTGACTTTGACTTACTTCGTCCAAGGTTTTGTCCCACGGCGTTTGCAGACTGCGGAGGCAACCAATCAGAAAGGGCGCTGGAGCATCGAGCACGTCCGTCATCGTCAGCGGAAGAATAGGAACAAACGTGTGTTGCCACGTGAAGGGGTACAACATCGACTCAAGCGCCTCCACGCATAAGCTCACTGTACTGCAATGCGAATACAGTCAAGAATGATAATTTGTTAAATTTGCACGTGCGAAGTCGAATTTTGGCTGGCATTTGGGCACTCACCAGAGCGAACGACTGATGAGAACGACTTTGCGCTCCAACAGAAGTGAGCCGAACAGTTTGAGGAGGACGCTGAGATCCAACGCAGTCAGCAGCGTGACGAGGTCGCCCTCCTCCAGCCGTCGATCGGCCTTTCTCCGAATAACGATTGTTCGCGGGGACGGAAGAATGAAATTGTGCGGATGGTAGTTGGAAGAAAGCGGAAGCCCTTCTTCGGCCATGGCCGCCATGTTAAAGCTTTGCTGCTGCTGTTGCTGAGACTGCCCGAAAGGAAGATACATGTCGTCCTGAAAGGGATCCGTCACCGTGATGTCTTCCATCGGCGCCGGAAACGACTTCTTGAACAGATCCTCCATTATGTACCGTTTCTGGTATTCGGCGTAGCCATGCCGCTGAGCGAGTTCACGCAAAACCTGTAAAATATTCGGCAATAATCGCAAATTCAGGCTTGGGCAATTGCTAATTTCATTGCCAGGACGAATCATCGTACGTACCTCACGATAAAAGCCAATGGCACGGTGAGCTGAAATGATGACATAGGTGATTGGAATGCAGATGCTCGCTCCCTCTGGCAGAATTCTGTAGCAGCAACCGTACTTTCGCGAACCGCGGTGGTCCGTAATTGCCAGCGTGTACGACTGGGCTGTCGGTCCCTCGTGACATGGCCACTCCAAAGAGTCGGGAAAACAAAACTGCTCCACGCCAGCCGCCACTTTGGCCTGTTTGAATTTGCATAATTGACATTTGTGCATTGCACATTTCATGCCAAAACGGACTCACATTTGCTGGGAATTTGTCCCGAATATACGGATGATACACTCCTGTGTACGGATCGCGGTTCAGGCCAACAATCAGAAGACACTCGAAGAGACTTTCCCCAGAATTTGGCCTTCTGCTGGTTTGCAAGAAAAGTCGGTGTATGGACGGAATTTCCTGAACTCGAATGCTCGAAACTCGGCGGATGTAGCCTTTGCGTGCTTCCACGACCTGAAGACGAGAGAGAAAAAAGGCATCTTAAACGTCAGAGAATTTTCGTTTTATGCTGCATTGTACGGGTACATTGCACATTGTTGAGTGTTGATTTAAGACGTCAGAAATATGTATTTATTTACGTATATTCTCACCCTCCAGCAATAAACGTTGCATCAGAATCAAAATGCCTGCCTGCCTGCCCCCTCAATGAAGGCTCATGACAGAAATTTACAGAATAATAAAGACAAGCCTGAAGCTAGTCGAAGATTTAATATTCACGCAAGATGTGAACGCGAGAAGACGAAGACGAAAGAAGAATTTCTTACACATCGAGATACAGCAACTACAAAGGATTTATGTTAATACTGATTGAACTTAATCGATAATGATTTGCGTTCGCGCTACGCTGCGCCTGCATTTTTATTTTTCTTCCACAATGAAACTACAAACGAGTCCTCTCACGAAAGGCCCATTATCGAAAAACAAATTTCACTTTACAGCGCCAGCGTAAAGTGCATTATCTCTTTATCACTTTTCCTACTTGTCAATTAGGAACTAATCTCGCATTAAAGCAGAGTTGGCGAATCGCAGATACAAGTAAGATTTCAAGTCTTTAATCCGACAGAAAATGGAACCATGAATCAACGTCTCGAGGAAATAATCTGGCTAACCGCAATGTGTGGTTTTCGTTTTGTGGACAAGATGCAGACGGAGCTGAGCGCTGCCAATTGAGCTGGCAATTTGTTAACCGCAAAAGCAAAAATGCGTGAAATGTATTTGTGAATGAACTAAGAAGGCAAGGCAAGGAGGCATTTAAGCTTCAGCACGTTTGAATGAAGAAAACGCTTTGGCTTTGGTTTTACGACGGATTTTTAATAATTTACTCGAGTTTTAAACTGCAAACACAGCAAAATACTACAAAGCTCGTAAATAAATAGTAACCACCTTGTTGAACAAGATTCGCAATTCATACTCGATTCACTCTCACGGTCTCACATTTAATTTGCATTTGTTGCTGTCTTCATTCTTCACATAAAAGCTAATGAGTCGCCGCTCTGCTCTCGAAAGTCGTAAATTTCAGCTACAAATTCAAAATCAACTGCAAATTTTTACAAGAAAGGGCAAAACAAACAAATAAAATCGGAATGTTCGAGCTTGAGCGATGAAAAAGTTAAAAATTTGACCAGCCATTGCACTCACTTCAAAGTTTAGCTGAACAATAAAAATGCACGGCCCACCAGAATAAAAGGAAATGTAAAAGGATTGCATTGCATGAAAGGGCAAGTATCTCGCTTAACGTTGGCATTACGCTGAATATGAAAAATGAGTACGAGCGACTACGACTGTGATTGCAAATTCGCATTTCGTGCAGCCGCGTTAAGGGTGAAGATTTTAATCTGATACGCGATACCCAAACAAACAAGCACAGACTGAGTAATATAAACGCGCTTCTTCATTCCGCGCCTCAGTCATTAATTTTATTCAAGAAGATGCATTCGAGCATTCCTCGCTCGTTACGCTTGAAGATGAGATATTAAACGCAGATAAGCCGCAGCCGAAACCGCTACGAAACGAGAATCCTTCGCCACGAAACGCTTTTAGGATTGCATTCATTTTCATTGCAAGTTATCGACCATGTCGTGAATGCGCGAACGCAACGCAACATACTATCTCCATCCTTCTCAATCCATTCAGCATCAAGGTCATTAAGGAGCAGAGAAGAGAAGAGAAGAGCCCAAGTAAATTAAAAATTTAGCCACACTAAACGTCGTTGCCAGGCGCTCTAAACTACGAAAAGGTTCCTTCCCTCTAAGCCTTGGTGAAAAGCGAATTCGCATGATTGTTCTGCTGATCGAAAATCGAAATCAATGCATTCATATTTTTCTCTGACTCAGTCGCCACACCTAAAAATAATACGAGCATCGACTTCCACAGAAACTTCAGCTCAGCTCGCTCATTGGCATCTAATAAAAGCGCAGACGACAAAAAAAACTTGGGCTAATTTTAGTGCAATGCACCAAAGCGCGAAATGCTGCTCGATTTGAGTGTGAATGAAAAAAATGCGTGCACAGAATTTTGCATATTTTTGGTACACGCCTCAGGAAGAATTCATTCTTCACACACCAAAGAAGTGAGAGATTAAGATTAGACATTGTTTGAACTCACATTCATTTGTACCGCATTTTAATTTCCTTTTTTGTCTCGCAGCAATTCAGCCCATGCAAATCAATCAAAGTCAATTTCCCCTTTGCCATTCGCATTCACGATTCAATCGCTGCAATGAGCAGGCAACAATTAATAAAACGGCTGAGCTATTGAGTCGAATTGTTTTAGGCCTATAATTAGTCTTGTTCTGCACTGCGAGCGTGCATGCATGAGTTATACTGCGTAAACCCAAAGCTCAATGATCCGGCAATTTCGAGTTGCGAATTTCGAATGAGCAATGAGCACGCAGCACGATTTTTGTATGCAAAATGGAAAGAGCACGAAATTCTTGGGGCTTTCATTCTGCTTGCAATGACAAAACTCATAAAATCATTCTTAAGCGTAACTTTTCCTCATTCACAGCAAGAAAAGACAACAGTGGAAATCAAGCTTCAGCTCAAGTTTTACGTAATCTCAGCCTCAATAATTGAAATTGACATCTCGTAAAAAGTAAAAAAGCAGTCGTAGGTGGAGATCAAAGGCCTTTTCCTAAGCAAGGTTTAAGATATATTAAATATATTAAAAATGAAGCCGTTCTCGTGTTCAGTGACGAGTTACAGCAGAAATGTCTCCTTTATGCTTGGCAATTCGCATTGCATTCACTCTGCAAACGTTCTCAAGGCACGGGGGCTATTAAATTGCAACTGTACTTTGTGCATGGCCGCCTAAATGCATAATTATAATTAACAAATGCAATGTGCAAAATACACGCTTCATTATTTTAGCCATGCACGTTTTGTACTTCTCGTTCTCGTTCATATCTCGCGGCCTTCATGAGGGCCACGGTGCGGCGGCCCTCATAAGAATGTCAGATTGGGCTTCCCGTTTCTATTCAAACAAGTGGGCAAGGGTGCTGCTGCGAATTTGCAGTACATTGTTTCATAATTCAAAGTTTAAGACACAGTTGCTTGAAGAATTTTGCGTGAATGCTACGTTACCTCTTACATGTTTGACGCTGCAGTCGAGGATAAAATAAAAAATGTCAAAGTCGTCAAACTCTCAGGAGTCTTTGTCAATTACGTACTTCTTTACGTTACGACTCCGAAGGTTTTCGAGAATTGATCGTGATGATCCATTTTATTATCGAGCTCAAATCATATTAACGCACCGCAGCTGTGAAGAAATAAAGGAAACCCCTCGTGAATTTAATTTCAAAGAAAGAGCTGGCTGTATTGAAGGCATTGCATTGAAGGGAAAATTAAAATAAGACTTCAATACGTGGCAGAGAAATATTTTTCGCTCTTAACAATAGCCTGGCCGGTCTTCTCGAGGTGTTTTAAAAGTGGTTTCTTGCGTATGCGTATTGCGTATTGTTATTTTCTCGTTACCTGTCTTGCATTGTTGGACGTCTCAGCATCGTTCTCACAGTCAGAGTCTCCCGTGTCTGTCGTGCTATCACCCACGGGCGTGTCGCATGAGCTCAGACTCTCAGACCCGAGCTGAATTCCAGAGTCGGTGCTCGATGTGGCCTCCTTCGTCGTGGTCCCAATCACTGGCGATGACGAAGACGCCGAAGCTGAAGCCGAAGGCGAGAAGAGCTGATTCACCAAATTCTGAATCTGCAACGAAAAATGCATACAGGGGATTAGTTTTTAGTGTGCAAGGATTTCAGAGCATAGCATAGAATTGGCTTGAATTCTTCGTGAAACAATGTGCCTTGTTTTCTTTCGCTTTGTGACTAATTTGCTATTTGCTGATTCTTTCCATTGCCCGACTCGGGGGAGGGCACAACACAAATGTAACACATTTTTGTTTCTCTCATTTTCATTGTTATCAAGAGCATGAAAATTAAGAGACCGCATTCTCGATTGCACTCACTTGGCACAGCACAGCAATAGTTTCAAGTTTATCTGCCTTGAGGACAATGCAAAGCTGCAGCAGACAACAACAACAAATGCAAAAGCAAAAATGCGTTATCAAGTTCAGGGGAAGACGCAGACGCGAAGAGTGCCGCAAAAACTGAGCTTGTTATTCACACAAATGCTTGAATTTCGCCGAACCGCCAGCGAATAATAAATTTGTCTTTCGCAATGATGAATTTAGGCGAGTCACAACAAAACGGGCGGGCTCGTAAACGTCAGACTTAGAAATTAAAGTAGGTTCATTACTTTATCAAGTCGTACATCTCAAGCGCATTCGGCTGTAAAACGGCAATGGCAATGGCAATAATTTTATTTGCACGTATGCGTGTGCCCTCTTCGCATTTAAATAATTCCTAGATAATTCATTTCCAAATTGCCTACCATTGTCTGCTGAATTTTAACGGCGTGAGCATCGTCTCTTTAAGATTCATTTCTTTTTTGCGCGTTCCGCTGAAGCTCGTAGCAAGCTTTTTCATTACGACTACGGCACAGGTAATAAAAATCATATAAAATTTGTGACTTTCGCTGCGAAGATGCGATGGACGAGTCGCGAGTCAGTCGTGTAATCGTAAACCAGAAATCACCGTGTTTGCATCGGTGAAATTAACATTTTTAACATCGCATTCAATTTCAATGCGGCGTATGCCACATGCCACATGTTACACGTTGCGCCTTGTCTGCATTTCGTATTTGCACGCATGATTCGACGCTGCCTAATAAAATGACCGTTAATGATGTTTCATTCATTCAAGTCGGTACTCAAACACACCAAGGACAGTTGTTGGTTTAAATGCTGTACAAAATGAGCTCTGTGGTACAAGATTCTTGATTTTGATTTCAAAACATTAGCATCGTTCACAAGTGTGAGAATCCAAATCACAACTCACAACTTACAATCGCGTACGTTAACGATGAGAAAAGCACGACGATTGCATCGCAACGATTTGTAAACGCTATGGTTCTCTGATTCTCATTCATTTCACAATAAAGACAAGACTAAAGGAAGGGTGGGCGAGAAAACGGGAATTCCATCAATTTCAATTTCTTGAATCAACAAATCGTAAACATAAAGTTTGGCATTCCGATTCCGACTCCGAATTCCAGTTTATGGCCTCTGAGGGGCTGTAAAACGAATTCCCTGGTCAGTTGCTTGACTTCTTCATTATTGTATTGTAAGCATACTTTCGATTTATGCTGCAATGCAATGCAATGGCAATCTGTCTCCAAATCTTGAGGCTCGTTTCGTGACAATAAACGCATCGCATCAGTCATTTCGGGCTTTTGAAAAGCTACTCCACTAATCTACAAACGTCAAGTCAAGCAAGCGAGCAAGCATTGCGGTAATTAAGTGCTTAGGTGTTTGTTGTACAAATTTCGTTTTCCTTTTCGTATTCCTCTTTTCCTGTCACAACTGACCAAGATAGATGACTCAAAAATCGACTCAGAGAAACTGCCTTGTAGTTTTGCTCTGTCAAAGCCCAAACTCAAAGGAGCAGAGCATAAGCATTCGCTCGAATGAGCGAGCTACGCATGATCACAAAGGAACTTACTCGTACGGCATGTATGCAAGAATAGCTTTGCCATGCCACTAAACTCTTAACTTTCTCGCATTCTTCGAATTCTGAACCTGAATTGTTTCTCGCTGTCGCAGTTTCAAGGTAAAAATTTAAGAAAGTAGCACGGCAATGGCGCAGAATCAGAAATAAATCGAATCAATCGGCAAAGGCAACCCAGCATTTTATTCTCAAATTTGAGGCATTGAAGATTTAATTTTCAAAATTTCCAGAATTACCCGCATTTTTAAGTGTACAGTGAGAATATTAACGTAAATTAATGTTGGGGTGCACGCTTGTTCTGAAACCGTGCCACATGGAAAGTGATAGTTTAAAGGTGAGAATTTACGGCTCTGCTCGCAACAATGTTGGCCCAATCATGTATTGAGCACAATTATCGTACTTCATGTGGCACACTTGAACTGTGCGCGTTTTTCATTTTTCCTTCGGGCAATGCAATCAAGCGTGCGTATGTAAAACTTAGCGAATGGCGATTGCAATGGTGATGGCAATAAGAATTAAGCTGTTGTACAAAATTATTATTGTTATTACTTTATACGCAGTACGAAGACAATGCGAATACAAATGCGAAAACGAATGTTAAACAAGCACGCAGACAGACAGACAATCTACGAGCCGAGCCCAATAAATCTGCAGCGTAAACGTAAAGTACAAGCCACAATTATGCCACAGTTTGTTGGCCGCGCCACATAAAAACTGAACCTCATTTCAAATTCCGTCCAAGCCTGTTTATGATTCACGTCCACGGCGAAGAAGAAGGGAAAATAAAAGTACCACATTGTTGTCCGTACTTTATAAACACACATGTGATAATTGGACATGTACGAGCTGGCTTTATCAACAATAAACCTGCGTACACGAATTTTACTCAATCATGCATGCAGCAAGGTGTCTCTCGGCCTGTCCAACAATCGACGAGATTGGCAAGACACGTTTATGGAATGAGTTTTCTCCTTGTCTCGCATTGGTATTGCATATAATAAAATTACATGTGCCGTAGGAGACAATGCAAAGCTTTAAAACCAAACCCACTTTACGCCATGAAAGTGCCGTCCCGGTTTGCAGTATAGTGGGCATGTGCAAGACAAAAAGAAAAGGCAAATCTCAAAATGCAAAACCCAATTAAGGGCAATTATGCCGTACAAAATGTGGGACTGACGACTACTTTCTCGCTCCATCGTGCCGTGCCGTGCTAAAACCTTGCTAATATGAACGCCAATCGAGGATCGATTGTCAACATAATCGAAGCTGTTGCTAGTTGCGCAGTTCAACCCAATTAAGATGGTATCGGTAACTTTATTATGTACTCAATTAACCCGGCGTGCATTGCCATGCTGTTGCTGCTGCAGAGTTCGAGTTCACACGCCACTTGTCTTAATTGTTATTTCGTTGCACTACATTGCATTGCACTTGCAGAAACTGCAGTCCCGCCTTGTGCTTCTTTGCTCCTAATTGAGCGTAATTTCATTATATCGCAATTAGATTCAGGAAGTGAGGGTAATAATACTTTGACTCATTTTACAAGCGTACACTTGCTCCATTGACAGCGAAAGCACAAATGCATAAGCTCACTGTTTCAAGCGTAAGTAAGCAGAAAAATTGATTGGAACAATGGCAAATATTTCTGCACTTAAGAGCCAATTATTTGCCAGTCAGTTGGACGAATTGTCAACCCGACGCGAGGCGCGACGCCAGAAATGTCACCATTCAGCGTCAGCCTGCAGCGATGCTCATTTGCATCGCGACTTATGACGGTGCGCCTTGACGGACGATAAATTAGACAATATTTATTTTGCTACTCATCTCCCATTGTTTCACCAACTATGTACCCAAGAAAAATAAAAATAAACTCATCGCCTCGCCAGAATTGCCCCAACGGCAAGTTTCTAATCCTGAAATACACCCTGATGCTTTACGCGTATGTCGTATTTATATTCATCGTCGAGTCGAAACTTTGACCCGTCTGCCACAACTCACGGTTCGCATTCGCGGCTGTGCTCGATTGAATCAGCGTCTGCACCGACAATGCTTACTAATTAAGAGTAATTAAGAAGCCATTCTGCTATTCATTAATCATTGCCTGCCTGCCTGGTCCAACGCCGAACATTGATAAGATGCAGAGGAAAATTCAAAATTTAGCAGAATGTACCTCGTTTACCGTCTGCTTGACCACCGAAACCAAAAGTATGTGACAAGCACACACAACACAAAACGCGAGAAGCCTCCGAGCCATGCAAATGCAAATGAAAATGCCACGCAAGCAAAGATGACGAGGCCTCAGTCTACAAGAGGCATCCAACCACGACAAGAATTCTCTCCAATAAATAACAGCGAAAGAGAAAAATGTTGGATTGTCAAACCAGTTTTGAGTTTTCTCTCGCGTCCCATCCACTTTTCTGCTTGGCTTGGCCGCATTTCAGTTTCAATAAATGCATACGCATCTTTGAATCATAATAAGTGTAACGAGCCCTTCACCATAAAAGGATTAAAATTACGACCTTATCTAATAGCAAGAAATTGACCGGTACAAGAATGCCAGACGACAGGCCAGGGCCTGTCTTTCACGACGAGACGACTTACATGCACTCCGCCACTTTAAACCAATTTTATCCCATTCAATTTCCTTAAAGTCGTCGATCACAAAATGTACTTCAACCAGGCTTGAATGCGGAGAACTGAGAATGCGAAGTTTTTAGCCATAAAATTTGAGTTTGTCATCAAAATCATAAATATGCTTTGAGATGGCGACCGATGTGGGGCTCACTCTCAACCCGAGCAAGTCGGAGGTCGTGCTGGGAGCAGAGTAAGAGGAGGAGCGTCAAGCTGTGCTAGAGAGGTTTCGAGCTGTTACTCCGGGAACTGTAGACTTCCAGCCGATGAACACCAGACTGCCGGGCTCTCCCCTTACCAAGCCAGCGCTGAAGTGTGTGCTGAAGACAAAAAAGACCAGGAAATTGGAGGAATCCACCACCCGCCTTCACCAACTTACGGCGCACTCGGCGTTCTTCTTGCTGCGGGCCTCCATCTCCCTCCCGCGTCTCATTTATTTCCTCCGCTGCGCCCCCGCTGTGCAGCGGGTAATGTGGCGGCCGTGCTAGGGTCGCTGCCGCGGGGGGGAGCGCTTCGAGGAGGTTTTCCTTTACAATACCTTTCATAATGTGTCTTACCTTTACGCCTTGAGCTTATATTTTAGTCTTGTTTTGAGGATATCGTGCTTAGGTTATTGTGCCAGGTTTCCCTTAGTTGATTTTCTTCCCTGTATGTCATATTTGTGATTTGATTACCGAGTGAATAAAATATGTGCTTTGCCTGCTTGCTTCGCGCTGTACACTGGCTTGATGTGTTCGGAAATTGAACGGTTCATCATTCGTGAGCTTCCCTCGCAATGATGCAAATGAATTCTAATTCTGATGCATTTCATGAATTGTTTTAAATCAGATCCATAAATTCCTGTGTCCTATGCATCGAAATGCTGCAGTTTAATTTACTAGTGAGCTGTCGTTTAGTCGTTTCACGTTACGTTGGTTTGGCGTTCTAACAATGCAATGCTCAACTTCCTGTTTCTGTTTCCTTCTGAATTTGTTCTGTGACCACACAGAGCAGCTCATCGCAGACTTGTACATGATGATGACGCTTCACTTCCGAGTATAGCCGTCAGTCCGTTAGTACAGCGAGTCATAACAAGTCGGAAATTAATGGATTGTTTCGGCCGGCATGGCAGTGAGAGGATTTATGGTTCGATGTGCGTATTGCGTACTGCGTGTTTTGAAGTGTAGGTGGCAAATGACAAAAGTAGATCACTAAAATTCCAAAATCATGGTTCCTTGCCATAAAGACGGCGTGAGCTTTCCGTGCAGCAGCGAATTAGCTTGAAGCCTTCCCTCATAAAAATGTGCGCGCATAGAAGCTTTTGTTCTTAATTAAACCTTCACATGCGGTATTCAGCCTGACTTGCTTCGCATTCGAAACTCGTACAACTTCGTTCCTCAGTGCACATGAATGGGCGCTTTAATCTGTTCCGCATTGCATTGCATTGCTTTGCAGCATTAATTCCTCATACATTCGTTCCAGTGCAATGAATCGTACGCCGTCAGTTCCTGAAACTCATCTCCGTCGCTGCTCTGCTGTGCTGGGCTGATTACCATCTTACGCGCATTCATAATTCGCATAATTCTCAAGTTGGAAGTGTTGCCTTTCGAAGATTTTTCGAAGAAGATAAAATACGTTGTTAAAGTGCTCATCACACTTCACATTTCGCATTTATTCTGCACCGAGAAGCAGAAATATGAAATATCCGCCAGCAAACTCGAAATTCGACCATTCAATTAACACCGTTTGAAATTGCGATTCGCGTAACTCACCCAAACGCACCCAATTTCATTCATCCAGCCAGCATACTTTATGTCTCTGAGAAGTCGGAGTCAAGATTGCAGCACTTCAAAAAAAGGATGCATGATTGACTATTCGCTTTTGAGAGCCTCGTCACTGTACACAAAAGAAATCTGCACATGTCAATCCCGACCCCGTTTTTGTAAAATGGAAGATGCGGTACAAAAAACGAATTCTGGTGAGTCTTTTGTCTGACAAAGCAAAACCAAGCAAAGCAAAGATGATGATACGAAACGTCGATGTCGATGAATTCGCGGGTGCCGACTCCGAGGCTGAGAAGTTTGGTGATCATTTAAGGACAAACACACATTGTGTTCAAAGAAATTGGGTTACTTAATTCTTCTGACCACAGCGTCTTTGTCAGTGCAATGCAATCGTTATCGTTATCATCACGTAACTGTTTTCGTACGTCGTATACAAAGGACAAGGCAAAGGCTCGTTACAGTCAGCCATTGTTATTGTTTGAATTGCCAATCTGATTGCATTGCGTGTGCGTGCGAATACCAAACAAAACATGATGATTAATTCGAGTGATAAATCCAGCCAGAGTCGCATTGCACGAGATGCTACGGAATAATAAATCACGATCTCTTGACTTTTTTGAGCGTTCTGCAGTCTTCGCACAAAAGTCAAAAGTGGAGCGTCAAATTGAATGCACTTCAAACGGTTTTGATTGAATTAAGACGACGTCTTCTCTTCTCATCCACGCCAAGCGAAGGATAACCTTTCGACTTCTCACAAGCAAATCACAAAACACAAATTAAAATTAAACCCCTCTTAATCGATCCATTAAGTTTAAGTGGTTATTTATGGAACGCGGCAGCGAATTACAAATTCCTGAGAGTTCAAGAGTTCAGACACGCAAGAATAACGAATCAACAAATGTGCGCAATTCGAATTCGAATTCCAACGAAGATCGCATCGCATCGCATTTCATTCTTGCAAATTTTAGTTTGTACGTACGCACTTGGATTCAAAGAAGAAGAGCAATCAATAAAAAGCAGTTCCCAATTTGTCAATGCTCAACGTCACAATAGAAAAGGAGCACATCAATGATTTTTCATTGCCATTGCCTTTACCAGGCGTTCATATTCGTCGCCGTATCAATTTCCTTTTTGTATTGTCAATTCCCAAATATCAAATGTCAAATCGGCATCAATCAATTCTCGAATTGTCAGACATCCAGGCTATGAATTATGATTATGAGTTAATTTTGCATTGCTGCATTTGCAAGCCTCAGCCCACATGTACATCGTAACTGTAAAGACTCTCGATTCAATTCTATTAAGGCACGCAGTTTCTGAATATTCAATATCGTGGCGTAGCGTATTAATTCGCCATCGCTCTTGCCGCGTTGATGCCGAAGCAGGAAAAGAATTTGCCTTCATACCACGTTCTTGGCCTCCAACGTGCAAAAGAACTTTTTTCACGACTTGTTGCCTGCACTGCACTTCCTCCAATCAACTCAATGCTTAGGTTTACTCAACATCACCCTCGTGACGTGCTGTGCCGTGTTTTGATGGTGCGGACTTTAATTTTTTTCTAGATTGAACCGTGGACCTGTATACTCGTATTCAAAATTCACTGAATTTGGAATTGAAATTAAATGCTGTAGCTGTAGGAAAGAAATGTGAGGCAGTGAGGCCAGTATTGCGCGACTCGTGCTTGTGCAACGGGTGAAGCCATAATTTCTATGCAATTGACTGCACATTTTGAATTTAAATTAGTCAACTCTCCATGGCGTGGCGTGGGTTGTACAACAATGAAATCCTACTACATTGCATTTGCATTGCAGCACACGAAACAAGCAGCACTATTAAAAAGTCACCCTTCCAGCAAATTTCCCACGTTTTTACGAGTTTACGCAACACAGTGCAATGCAACATGAACCAGCGTCAAAACTGATTCTAATGAAAGGAACACAGCGCAGCACAGAAGAGGAATAAAATCTCACTGGGCCAAAACTCATGTCCGCGAGTAGAAATTGTACAATGCGCGTTGTAAGCCTCGGTTCTCACAAAATCCTGCTTGGTAAGTCATGAGACATGGAAGGAGGATGAGCGGAAGCGTGCACTCACCGACTGCTGGATTCCAGAGCGAAGTAATTTTCCAGACGAGTGAGTTGACGTGCTTGAGTCGAGACTGGTGTGACCAGTCGTGGGTATGCTCCCTTCGCCGCCGCCCCCGCCGACGAGAGGCGATGATGAGGAGACAGGGTCCGTGGGAATCGTATTTCGACGTGCTCCAAAATTGCGACTGCTAGCGAGATTGACGCTGTGTGCTGTGGCCGCGGCTGTGAAGCTTCCTACACCTGCGCTGCCATCGCCAATGCCAAAGTCGATGCCGACACGATTCAAGGCCCACTCAGACTTTGACTTTTCCACCAAGCCCAAGCACAGCCGCTCATCGCTTCGATTATCGAGAAGGTTCCTCGCAAGGCCACTGCCACCAATATATTCACCGTCTCGATCTCGAGCACCAAATCCTCCACCGCTGCCTCCGCCATTGTAGCTGCTCAGTCTGATTAAGTTATTCATGAAAAGGAGCGAGTTGCTATGCTGACGCGTGAGTCGGAATTCCCTACCGCCCGTCTGCAGCGGCGAAGGAGGCAGCCCGAGTTTGTGTGTCTGCCCGCTATTATTAGCGTTGGCATTATTGGGCTGGTGCCTGTGCAGGTGGAAAGACGAGTCGAGGGGCGCTTCTTTCTTCGCTGAATACACCAAATTTGACTCGGAGCGCAGCGGAGTAATGGCAGTGGCGGTTCCGCTCCGGCCGTGGGCGTGGCGCTGCTGCAGGAGATTCGTGTTGCTCATGAGATTGTACAATTCCTCCTGCCGTTGGCGCTGCTGCCTACTGCCTCCGTAGTTCTGCTGATTGGGGCTGCTGGAGTGCTGCTGGTTTAAGTAAAGCTGACTTGCGTAGCTTAACTGCAATTGCGAATTGCAACCACGGCCGAGGGAGCGATGCGTTTGCGTTGCGGCGCCGGACGCCAGGTGCGAAAGAGGGCTTTCGGCGTGTAGCAGCGTGGCCGCTCGTCCTTTGCCGCCATTCAGGATGATTTGGGACTCTGTCTTTGAACGAACTAGCATTTGGTGGCCATGATTCGTCGATGGCGTCGATGAGCTTTGCTGCTGCTGCTGCTGCAGGACAGCTTTTCCGTCTTGAGCGACCCTGGCGCCTGAATTTGGAGTCGTTTGCCTTATTTTGGCGGTAGAAATGGCCACTTTGGGTTTGACGAGGCTTTTTTCCGACGAGCCGCTGTACTCGCGTTTGTAGAACGTATCCGCGCTCGTTGTCGACATTTTCATCGTGGCGGATTTCCTCTCGGGCGTTGACGGATCGCTGACGAACGCGCGTGCGGGGCTCCTTTGCGGAAGGAGCGTGAGGGAGTTCTTCTGCGTGCGAAGACGGTGGTTTTGATCGGAGAGAATGTCGTACAGGAATGTTCGTGGTGGTTTCTCGGGAGGCGGGCCTCTTCCACTCTGATTTGTGAGTCGATTTTCTTTCGTGTTAGGCCTTGCCTTGAACGGCAGCTGCTGGAACGAAGTCAGGGCGGCTCGAGCAGTCGGTGGCGGGATTTGGCGAGTACTTTGGTACGCGGGTGGCGGAGGCGGGTATTTTGGCGGCTCAGGCGGCGTCGCGTTTCCATTGGAATTGCCCTCGCCACGATGCGAGAGTGGAATGGGCACGGCGTACTCCGGCGCCTCCATGTCCATAAGCTCCTTGCCTGAGCCCCTGCGGGGCTTTGAATTGAGCAATGTCGCGTCAGGTGCGCACGGATAAATGTCGGAGACTTGATACGGAGTCACGACGTTCACTGCCTTCGCCGTCGCCGAAGCAAGTGACTTTGGCCGTTCGTGCTGCTGCATGGGCAACGACAAACCCGTCGACGCGGTCCGTTTTGAGTCGTCTGCCCGTCCCCGTTTGTCCCCAGCACCGGTAGCACTCATGGTTGCGTTTCGTGGCAGGTCGAGGGATTTGACTCTGTCGAGCACAATTTTACTGCCCCTCCCGACGAATCGTGGCTCGGGCGAGTCGATGTCGCGTTGTCTGAAAGCGTTGCTTCTCTTCACGTTCACAGACCCGTGCAGACTGCTTCTGTTGGAATTGCTCTGAGAATTCCCAGACGACTCGTCCGTGTCGTCAAAGTCACCAGCAGACGTGGGACGGGGAACCCCGTTGTATTCGTCATCAAGACTGTTGTCATTGTCACTGCCGCCGCTGGAATGCCCACTGCCTGGTGGCCTTTCTTCGTCTTGGCGGCCGTTACCGTTCAGCACGAAACTCTCACCGACTCCGAGCGTGGCCGCGACGGCGACCGCGTGCGCGTCGCTGACATAAATTCCGTTGCGCTTGCGTCGGATATTTCGGAGGCTCGGCGAGGAGAGCGGGTCCAGTTTGCAGTTTAGCTCGATGGTCACGTCGCTGCTCGTCGCGCTCCCGCTTTCCGCCGTGTCCTGCCCGCCGCCATTCTGCTCCGAGCCCGCGGACAAAGACGACTTGGTGTCCGCGCTGGTGCTGGCACCGACGCTGCTCGCTCCGATGAAGCCACTGCGATTCCCGCTTTTTAGCAGGGCGGGCACTGGCGACTGCATTCCTCCGTCAGCACGTGTGTTGTTCACGTTGAACGAAGTGTTGAGCATTTTGTAGTTCAATTCACCTGCCGGACTCACGATCGCCTTCGATTTCGAGTCGATGGCGGTGTTCTTCCCGTTGCCGTTGCAGTTGATGCCGTTGCTTTTTGCCAACTGGCTTGGCAGCTTTTTACTCTTTTGCAGCACGTTTGGCGTCTCGCTCTTTCGCAGACCTTCAAACTGCTGACGAAGAGTCTGCACTTTGTTTCCATTGGAGTCCATCTGTCAGAGTAGAAAAGAATACGCCAGAAATTAAAATTAGAATGCAAATGACTTAATGTACTGTAAGCTTTTGCTATTGTAGGAAGCAGACTTTTGCACAGTATAAAGGAAATATAAACATAGCGCTCCGTCAAATGTGTCAGCACCTCGCGAAAATTGCACTCTAAAGTCCATGGAACAGAAAGCAGAAGCTGCTGAGCAAAAACCACATCGGAAATGATAAGCGATGTTTGTATTGGCATTGGCGACTTTGCGAATTCGGAGCAGAGCCGAGCAAGTTTCGACGCAGGAGGAAAATCGTACGAATAAGCATTTTAAGAAATTGCTCGCAGCTGTGAATGGCGCGGCAAGGTGAGAAAATTCGCTGAAAAACGCATCACACTTCGCAATTCGCATTTCGCATGTCGCGCCGCGATAGTAAAAAAAAATTACAAGTTAATTAAAACCTCCGCGTTAAATGCAGGGATGTTGAGGGCGGCAATAGAACAAGGGTATTATTTTACACTTGGAAGTCATAAATTATTAACAAGTCGTAAAGACGTCGCTAATTATTTGGCACTCACTACAAACCGCAATGCAATTGCATTTTATGAGCGTGTAAGTCGCGTAGTTGAAGTCGAATTGGACATGTGTAAACACGTAACAGAATTCGTTTCTTCTGTCTTTGTCTGAGAATAAATATTTGCAGCATTTCAGCGCTCAGTTATTTTGCATTTTGTTCTGTGCCATCACAAGTACCGAGTATCGAGTCATTTGAATATTGGAAATCGCAATTCGCATTTCGTATTGCCGCTGCTGTTCTTCCTTTTTCATTCTCCAACAAAAGAATATTTGCGCTTTGCCGTGCTCGGCTCGCTCCATTTGTAACTGTCACACGACGCTGAGTCGAAAGAACGACGTGGCATGGCTGTGCATCGTGCATTTTTAGTCCAATTCGCCTACTCGATTTATCGCGCTGAAGAAAATGTAAGAGAAACGGATCAAGTCGGAATAAAAGAAGAAACTTTCACTGATGACTGTCATATTGAAATTATTGCGTTGTCTTGAATTGTCTCCATCCATGAATTTCATTTTGGCTTAAATCTGTTTATCCTTCATGAAACGTAAAAATATTGCATTCGCCTTTGCCAGACATTACAGTTAAAGCCAAATCTGGGCGCAATACGCAATTAATCATGCAAAAACGAAATCTCAAAAACGGCATGTATGCGGCATTCAACTCAAATATTTAAATAATGTTCACTTCGAATTCTGCGACTAACTGGCTGAGTTCGGAAGTGTCTTGACATCAACGTCAAGAAATGGTTGAATACCTGCCAGTTTGCAGCTGAAACAATTGGTTCATGAAATATGCGGTGTCAATTACGCGTATCAGCAGATCAGGATTATAATTGGTGGAGTTAATTAGCAGGAGCAATAAATCTGATTCAGTCAGAAACTCACACCACCGCCACGCAGTGCAGGGCAGGAAATTCAGTGCAGCGCAAGAAACAAGAACAAGAAATCAGCTGGGGGTATTTATTACGAGTGAAATGATCAATCATGCAATTACAAAATGGTTTCATTGTTGCAGTGCTGGCAGTGCAGCAGTGCGAAAGTGGAGTAGCGTGCAAGTGAGTTAATAATTATTATTGAATCCGGTGCTACTGAATCTCAAAGATCAAAGCCAGGAGTGGAATACTTTAAATTCAAACAAAAAGCAGTGCGCACTAAGAATTCATTCGGCAAAGCAATGCGGTTTTTCAAGTGTTCAAGTTGCTCTTCGTCCTCACCAGCTTGGCCATTGCCACTTTTTGCTGTAAGGAAACATGAGAAGCAGAAGTAGAATTCTGAGCTGTTATAAATCCTCGCTCAATAAATACATTGCAAATACTGAGAATGGATGCACTTCGTCTTTCTATTACAAAGAATGTACTTTCAATTAAATCTGATGCATTTAGCGATTTAGCGTATTTTATTTTTTTGTTGCCTGCTGTATGCTAAAAAAACTTTTGACCAGCCAAACAAATACCAAAATCAACAATAAATGGCCATCATCGTACTTTGTCTTTGTCCTGTCAATTCTTTCAAAATGAGAAGACGATCGCTGATTTGTCGACCAACCACTGTTGCTTCAACTCATTTTCATGTATTGAACAAAAGTATTCAAGTTTAACCCAAGAACAATGGACGCATTCAATTTTTTACAAGTCTGCGTATTATTTCTTCGACACTTTTACGATTTACGCTTGCGTTTACGTGTTTGGCTCACCACAATCATAAAGTAAGAAACCAGCCAAATCCACGCAGTGCAGCAAAACGTGGCCGAGAACGAGTTCCTCTTGCAATTCAATAAACGAAATTACTGTCACGCATTTCAGTTCATCTCCTCAGAGATCATTTTCCTATCCCTGATGACTGCTTCATTAAGCCGGCTCAAATGCCAAACAAGTCCAACTCTGAGTAATGATTCGTATTCGTATCTTAATCGCCAATTGCCAAGTCAGAATGAATCAGTCGCATTTCTGAGCTCACATTTTCAAGCCGGTGCGGTGAATTGATTAACAATTGAAAGGCGAAACCGGGAATTACAATTAATCGCATCAGCAAAATCAAATTAATGAGGTGCTGAGATGGCGACAGCGGCCGAAGAATGCCAGCGGTGTTTCGCTTGCTTTGCTACCGCTGCTCTCCTTCACATGTATTTCGATTCTGCCTGTGCAGCTGCTTCAAAATTTATCGTCCAACCAATCTTGCGAATTTCTTCGATTTGCGAAATGCCAACCTTAGCTGAAGCTTGTGCTAACCTTGAAACGAGACTTGAAGGGTTTGCGTAAGGAGTCATCTATTAATTCGAGGGTGATAAAAAGGTTTAACGAAAGTATGGTTTTCGCCGTCGCCGGCACGCTTGAGCAGGCGGGTGAAATATTTGACATTTACTATTTGTTGGCCTGGCTAGACCATTGCATTTATGTTTAATAATTTTTGTAATAAATCTTAATGGTAATAAGCTCAAATATACGGCGAATTGTGGTCCACGCTCTGTTGCTGTTGCTGCTCAGTACAGTTTGGCCATAAATTACAAAAATACATAAACACGTCACAACTGAAATTGAACCCGCAATGCAAAGTGGCAAATGCTGTGGCCGTGGCCGTGGCAATACGCTGTGCTGAGCCAAAAATCTTCCGTTGGTTTCTCCACGCATGCTAATTCAATGGCACAGAAATTAGGGGCTCATTCCACATGGCCACGCCAGTCTTGCAGTTTTCTTATCAGGACGCGAAATTGTACCGCCAGTGTTAAATGTTTACTGGGACGAAGCGTGCACCAAATGCGCACGCGTTTAAAACTCATTTGGCGAGCGGAAAGGCAAATGGCAACGAACATAATTGACCCACAAATTACCAAATTAATTTGCTTTGTACGTATTTTACTTCCATTTTCAGTACGCAAGACTGTGCGTCTTGCACAGCACGACTTGCGTGTCCTGAATGAGTGAGTTCTCAGTTCTCAGCTTCTTCTTTCTCATCTTGTTTTCTTGCACATTGCTATTGCCATTTGCTAATTTACAATTCGAGCCGCGTTTTACGTACATTTACGCAAATGCAGGAATGCAAATCTCAATTGACTTTTGGTGTAAAACGTGCAATAAAACTCATGGCTTGATACTTGATGGAGAGGAAATGGCGTGGCATTAAAATATCCAGTTTCCCGTTCACAAAGTGGGTGAATCACCCTCAAAGTCAAAACAATAATATTTGCATAGCAGTAAGATTACAAAGAAGTCGTTATCAAGTGGGTTCATGGCACTGGCACTCGTCGTCGTCTGCCTTCGCTTGCCACACCACGAAATGAGCTTGCAATTATCTTAAACGAGTGTATTGCTAGTTTACTGCCATGCGATACGTTGACAACTTTAAAATCGTGAGGCTCTAAATGGCGAATGGCGTATTGCCAAATATGTCAGGCCAGGTAAGTCGCGGCCGTTGCCATATTAAAACCGGGATGCGATTTGCATGTGCGCAGACTGTTTTAAACTCTTTTGATTGTTTACATGTCAAAATACGTAAATGTCAAAAGTTACGAAAATAAAATACACGTGCTCTAATCACAGGTTTTACGGTCTCGGTCCAGGATTTTGAAAGGCTCACCTTGTGCATTTTCCAGTGTGCAGTCTTGGAAATTTGCAGTTGCAGCGTTAGAGTAGGACTGCCATTCGCATTCGCAACCGGTTGCATTTTAGCAACAGTAATTTAAGCTTCAAGTCACCAGTCACGTGAATCAAACTGCGAATTTAACTCGCTTTCGCAGTCGCACTACACAAAAGCACACGCGCACGCCCATCGAAATCTTAAACCGCAAATTTCTTGTGTCACCATAAAATTTCCTTTTTATCTCCGTCGCGTCGACTTTTGCACGTGTAATTGAAAACATGTGGTAGCTGTCGAGGTCTCGAAATTAGAAATTATATTTGAGACAGTGGAAGGTCGCAGTCACAAAAACAGACTTTATCGCTTTACGGCAGCGCACGCGAAGAAAACAGCAAACAACCAAATAGGCAAAGTTGTTAATTTAAAATGTGCTGTTTGCTACTTGAAGACTGAGAAGTATGAAAATGGGAAACTCTACTAACCTTGTCGGCTCGTTTTACTCCATTACCAAAACCATATCACTCACGTTGCACAATCATACGTGTTACGTGGGAATTGCGTGTTGATCCAGCAGTCATTTATTGTGGTAATGCAAATAACAGCTCCATCACAGCATCTTTACCTTGTCAAGCCACAGACAGACCGATTTTATGCATGCAACTCTCCTGCGATGCACCACACTGCACTTAACCCTCACACAACTGAACAAACAGCAGATACACGACACAAATACAAAGATTCCACCGTAGAAATGCACGTTTTATGTTCCAGGGTACGAAATTCTGGAAATCCGGCGTTCAGGCGTCAACTGAGGCTGATATTAAATGTCCAAGTGCCCCAAATCGTGCCGTCCTTATTTTGTGCACGAAATCATTGCAAATGCTAAATGCACTGCTGGAAGACGGAAATTTCCTCGAGAATTAGGCAGGCTGGGCCTTTTAACTAGAATTTGGAATGCACGATTCACGATGCACGACTCGCGACATGAAGTTTTGTCACAGCCAATCGAAATGTCAATAATTAAAGTTTCGGTTCGGATTTCGGAGCGCACCTTAATTGCACTATGCAGTGCGCGCAGTGCCAGTGCGTAAACACACACGTTCGTCCTTCATGTAAATGCGAGTCTTACCCTCACTTCGCTAAGGAATGAATGAGACTGGCCAAAGAAAAGAAAAAAGTTTACCACCATAATTCCATTTCGTTTCATCTCTGCTGCTGCTGCCGCTGCTGGCTATAAGAATTAAGATTCTTTTGGGGAGAAATGAAGATACACGCAGAGCAGCAGTGATGGAATGTTGCATGGGAGTTTGCCTAACGCTGCTTAATACTTTGTACACAAAGTGTATAAAAAGTTGTACGTATAAAATAGATTGTTGTCTGCGTGGAGGTGGTGGATTACCTCCAAGGCAAGGCTAAACCAAAAAAATGAATGCTGTTAATGGCAACGCAACGCAAATGCCCTGCCGTGTCTTGCGAGAGCGACTACCACCTTATCGCCTGCAGTAAACTGCATACAATGTTAGCAAGTTAAATGAGCCCGTGCAATTTACGAACTCTAGATGCGTAGCGTGCGGCGTATTTAGTGTTTATGGCTGCATGCACGAAATTCGAGACATAGACATAGGAGAAGACGGAAGACGAGTCAACAAACGCACGAGCATATGCTTCGGTCCATCCTTCACGAGACCTTGAGTCACTGAGACGCAAGTCATAAAATGGACTCAGATTCTTTTGACCGAACCGAGCGTGAACGCCAAACATCCAACGCCAATGGACTGAATATTAGAGCTTCTCTCAGCTTCTCAGCTTACCTCGGCACATATCAGCGGCAGGAATTTTGGAGTACGTCCGCTTCTCTTGCAAGAATGACACAAACTGGAGATAATTTTGCAAAATCCACCGTTGAAGACAAAGATTACTCAGCAGACGAAAATCGGAAGCTGGGACGGCACGTGTAAGGCATCAGCGAACAAATGATTTGCGGTGGGATGACGTTTGTCGTAGACGCCAAGTCAATTGTCAAAATTGGAAGCAGAACAAAGGAGCCAATAAATTCATGTCTCCACGTGTGTTATGACAGAATTTTATAGCTTTTAGCTTGCATTCGGCGTTCGGGCTCTTTCAAGTCGACCTCGCCGATTCTTGTATGTCGTTGCGGTAAATTAATTAATAAGAGCATTCACTGAAATAACATTCGTGTGTTTATTCATAATTCATATTCACCATTGTTTATTATGCTGAAATGTAGTATTAAGAAAAGAAACAAGGAACGTCTCGCTAAAATTAATTTACAACTCGAATTAGTTTCCCAAGAAAATTAAAACATGCATTGTAAAGTGCAATAAACTTTTTCCAGAAGCAAGGAAGCCTAGATTCAATTGCTTAAGTTTCAAGCTAGAATAAAACATCAAATTATACTGCATAATGCATTAGGATACTCAAATCCAACTCATACACAATCGCTCAACGTAATCAAATCGTCTTGATGTAGTCCATAATGAAATCTACCTTCGGCGCATGGTTTTTGGTCAGGTTCACAAGTTTGTGGAGCACCGCGTCGCCCTTCATCCAGTTTCCAATGAAGTCATCGACGAGCACCTCCTAAAAAGCGAGAGACGACGAGATCGATAAGAATTTGGACTTGAACGTAATATTCTAGTAATATTTAAAATAAAATTATGAAAATGAGCGTACACTCATATCGGTGCTCATGGTTTCCAGATCGGGAACATCTTCCTTTTGAGCTAAGAATGATCAAAGTCAGTGTGCTAATTTTAGCATGCTTGGTAGTGATGACGGCAATTGCAGCCATTTCCGGCGCTTACCCGAAACTGCCGGAGCGAGCAGGAGCCCCATCGTAACCCCGTACAGTCTGAACTGTTGGAATTCCTCCAGCAGCCGGTCGAACGTCAAATCTTTGTTTTCGTACCCCATCTTTTTCGCGAACATCGTAAACTCATCGTAATAAATTCGTAGCAGTTCATCCATTCGATCGTTAATAATGTTCAGCTGCGGGCTCGTGTGGAGAAAGTAGCCCAGATCGGTCGTTCTCGACCCAACTCGTGACAACTGGAAGTCCAGAAATTTAAAATCGACGGGACGGTCGTCCTTGTACTTGAACAGGAAATTATTGGTCCAGCAGTCTCCGTGGCCCACGACGGCGTTCTCCATGGGATCCGTGAGCATGTGATACTGTTTGTCAAGGAATTCATCTCTCGCCAGCGCAAGGAATACTTTGGCCTCCTCCTCGTGTCCGTTATTTTGCAGCAGCTCGGCTTGCTTCTTGAAAGACTGGAAGAAGAACATTTTGTGCATTTCCGGTGTCTTCTCCGCTGGCATCGCCATCTTCTCCTCGAGCTGCGGGAACCGGGCTTTCACGGCGTGGAAATCGCCTTTGAACATGGCGAACGAGATCGCGTGGAACCTCGCCATGTTTTTCACGACCAGAGCGCAGTGATCGAAGTCCAGGCCTTTGTGCCGGTTCCCCATTCTAAATCTGAAAGCGAAATAGATATATACGTAGAATTCGAATTGTGTACTCTGCGAGTTTACATCCGCCCGCTTACGTGGCACTGCATTGCATGACTTTAAATAGCCGAGCACTTGAGCATTATTGAGTTAAAAGGAAGTGAGCAAAAAGAGGAGTTACAATTACAGCCGCCTGACTGCGTTAATAATAATGTGTCAAAAGTTATGTAACGTGAAACAACCTTGACGCTCAATTCGCATTCGCAGTTCGCAAGAGAAGGCAAGTGAATTCCATAACTTTTCAATTTTAACTTCTCACAGGCTCTTCGATCTTCATTGGCTTCAAGCGCATACAATTAGGCGTGTGTTTATTGTACAAGGCAACTTTACCCTTTCGGACGCAGATTCTCCAAGGCCAAATAGTCGGATTTGCCATTGCAGAGAGTCGCGTAGCATTTTGGGTACTGCGTGAACAGATCACCGTCCTTCAGCCCACACTTCTTCTGGAACTCCAGGAACGATGGGAAGACGTCGTCGTACATCCGCGCTTCTTTGCCGAACGCGTTCATTTCGTTTATCATCATTTGGCGCTGCGGATGCTGCGGGAGCGTCTTGAGCATGATGCTCATCGTGCACGGCTCGCCCGTCTTGCGTGACCTCGTCTGCACCTCGACTGCGTACATGATCGACATATAATTGTCGCCTGCGTCCGAGCCCGGCTTTGCAGAAAAGTCGAGCAGCTCCAAGTCGGCGTCGGCCGTCTTCACGATTGTCTCGACGACGTCGCGCGTGACCACCTCGTCGATCGACGGCGGCGTGTACTCGGGCATTTGCGGCGGGGCAGCGTCGGTTTGAGGCGTTTGAACGGCGTCGTCTCCCATTTTGCGGCAGATTTCGATTTATTTAGAATTCTTCGCAAATCGAGTCGAAGAGTTGAATTTAGCGAGCTAGAAATGTGAGAAATGTAAAGCTTGAATGAAAAATGGTCAAAATCAGCGTCTCCATTCTCTTGCATGAAATCGGTATAAGCCATCGACCAAAAGTCCAAAAGATTAGATAGGCCTTATCAGTCAGAGAATGAAGGTACGGTACACACCTTCGAATTCGGCTTCAGCAAATTGTACTGGCCAATGAGGCTTGGATGAACCTCACAGTTATAAATCCGTTACGTAATGACGTCCAGCCGTCCAGCAGAGATTGAAGCGCGACAAACACGAGCACACGAGGGACGAGACGAGAGCTGGGCTGCAGCTGCTGTGAGAACAATGCTGCAGCTGTGAATGACGAATTTGCGAAAGAATTCGTTGCTATTTAAATGCTGAGTTGCTCAGTACGACCGACCGACCATCTCACTGGCTTACCAACCCATTTTTTATTTTACTTCACGTTACGGTGCTGTCTGACGTACACAGTAAAGAAGAATCTGCTTCAGCGCTCAAAAAAGTTGGAGCTGAGTTGAAATCCAAGGACGCAAATGGGCAATGATTACCAGTCAAATCACAGCTCCTCCGTCGCGTCGCGCACTTGCAAATATACACGTCAGTTTCATTATCCCCTGCAAAGAGGAAAGAGAATTGCGTTCTGCCGATTTTAATCAGTCAAACAGTTACAGCAAGCAACTGTTGTTTATGTTTCTCATTCACACACGATCACGCGCAAGTTTAACTTTGTTAACTCGTTTCATCATTACAAGCGAAAGCCGACACTGACGCACGAGGCACGATACACGAGGCGTATTGCTATTTATTATCCCTTGCAATCGAAATCACGTACCTCACTGCAGTAGAAGCGAAACAGCTCAATACCATGTTTGCTAAGAACGAATTTATAGTCATAATCAAGTTGAAATGAAAAGGACCCGTTTAAGTCAACTCATGTGCTCGATTTTGATTGCATTTCATGCTTTGTCTTCCGTGGCCCATAGAATGACTTGATGCCCTGACGCCTGTAGATGAAAAATGAGAACTCGCACGAGCCTAGGCCGTATTGACTTCCAACGTTGAACAAAGAACGCGGCAACTTTTATTCTTGAATCCATCCGAATTGTGACATTCTGTTTTCTCGTGCCGATTGGTGTAGCGGCTTGACTGGTGAATCAGAAATCATTCGCAGGCAAGTTAGATTAGATTAGGAACGCTGAACCTAAGGTTACTGGTTACTTGTGCCACAAACCGGTGGAATTTTGGGAGGTACGTTGGACTCAAGTCTTTTGTGGAAGAGTTCTGAAGCCGAAGCCTAATTTTTCCCTCTTGGCTCTTTGGATCAATTTGTTTTGTAACACGTCCATGTACGTTTTTTCAGGGGCAGCGATGGATCCAATCAAACTTGTCAATATCAACATCGGCGTTCTCGGTCATGTTGATTGTGGAAAGACGAGCCTGTGCAAAGTTCTGAGCACAACCGCCTCAACAGCGGCCTTTGACTCTAATCCTCAGTCGAAGGAGCGGGGCATCACACTCGACTTAGGCTTCTCTTCCTTCAAGCTGGGTAAGCAGTAAGCATCGGATCGGCATCGATTAGATTTCGTGTTTATTTCTAACGACGTTGGCTGTATTTAAATTTCCTGACAGACAATAAATGGAATTTCACGCTGGTGGACTGTCCCGGCCATTCTTCGTTAATCCGAACGATAATCGGTGGTGCTCAAATTATGGACTTGATGTTGCTAGTGATTGACGTCAATAAGGGAATGCAGCCACAAACTGTCGAGTGCCTCATCCTCGCCCAAGTTACTAGTCATCATTTGGTCGTGGTGCTGAATAAAGTCGACTTGATTGCAGAGGACGCGAGGGCAGCGAAGGTTCGTACTTACTTGTACTATACATGCAATTTTGAGCCCCCACGCCAATTTTCTCTCTGCAGATTAGCAAAATGAAGTCGTTAATGAAAAAGGCGCTGGAGAAAACTAAGTTTGGAGACGCTTCAATCGTATCCGTCTCGGCAGCCGACTCGTCGATCGGGACCGAAGAGCTGAAGAACATTCTACGAGAGAAGGCTGGGAAGCTGGAATTCCATCGTGATGTAACGAGCCCTTTTTTGATGGCAGTCGACCACTGCTTCAACATAAGAGGCCAAGGCACCATTTTTACTGGCACAGTTCTTCAAGGAGTCATCCGCGTAAATGATGTGAGTGATTCCAAAGTCGATTGGTTAATTTCGCAGTACGCTGCATCAGCAATTAATTGCACATATTAATTATCATACTTCAACAGTCTTTCGAACTGCCGACGCTATTTGAAACGAAAAAAGTCAAGTCTATCGAGTGCTTCCGAACCCCTGTCAAGGAAGCGGCGGCAGGCGACAGAGTCGGAATCTGCGTTGGCAGTTTTGACTCGTCAATGATTGAGAGGTCGTTAATTGCAGCTCCTTCATACTTGTGTCCGTCCGTCCGAGCTGGAATAATCACCGTAAACAAAATCCCCTTCTTCAAGAAGTCGGTGCTTTCAAGAAAGAAGTAAGCCTCATAAACATGTTGGCAAAATTGAAGTCTGAAGCCGGGCAAAATTCGATTCACACATTTCGCAATTCACAGGTTGCCTTGAATTTGACTGCTTTTATTTTCAGGTATCACATTTCGATTGGTTACGACACGGTGACTGCACGCGTGACTATTTTTAAGGGAACGACTCAGAAGCAGCCACAGTTTGACTTCGGACGGGAATACGAATTTGTCGAGGAAATTGTGGAGGCTCCACCGCTCGACGGGACGTCGACGTACTTGGCCGTGCTTGAGTTTGATCGAGTGACACCCGCCGTGCCCAATTCTTTAATCATCGGCTCCGATTTTCAGTCCAACGACGAATCGGCGTGTCGACTTGGGTTTTCTGGCCGGCTGATTGACTTCACTGAAGACAAGCAGTTTGAATCGAGCTATTTGCCGAGCGTTAAAATATTCCGAGACAAGTGCAAAGAAGGAGCGGTAGATAGAGTGCATTCGGAGAGCGTCCTGATTGCAAAAGGCTTCTGCAAACGCGAATCTAAGATAGATCACCTGATTGGGCTCAAAGTGTCCATCGAATCCGGGGACGCAGACGTGGGCATTTGTTTGACGGGGCGCATCGAATCAAGATTTGGCCAGACCAACAAAGTTCGAGTCGCTTTGTCGGAGCCGTTGACGAAAGAGCAGGAACGGGACCTAAAAAACAATCCTTCCAAAGCAAAAATCAAGCTGGCATTTAAAAAGTACGTGTTTGGCACCAAAGAAGGAAGTGGGCACTCAAAATTAATTCAGTGACCAGCCGCGAACCCGGAAGCTGAATCGAGTAAATCGAGTTTATTTCATCCCCAGCGCGACGAGTACAAATGAATGTTCATGCAACCAGTTACGAGCTCGTATTTTGTTTTAAAATTTACTTTTGTAGGTTATACGATAATTTCTACATTACATCACATCATTTTGACATTACGCTACGAGCTAATCAGCTAAGAACTGTGTTACATTATTATCGGAGGCGGGCCGACTTTGATCAACGTTACAATTTGATTAAATCGACTACTACACTCGAATGTACTTTATAATTTCCTGTCTGCTGCTGACTGCAGTTGCTTTAATTATAAGACTATTATCTTGAGATCATTCGAATCCTGGTTTTCGTTCCAAAGATCAAGCTTATGTGATAGATTGGAGAAATTAATAAAATTCATCTCTTCTCTTCCTTCTTCATCACAAGCGGACGGTGCTTGTTTATTTTGCATTTTACATGCTTTCATTAAATTCTTTCTCTGCTTCGCTCTGTTTTGTTTTGCTTTGCTCTGCCTCGGTCTAGCTCATAAAAGAGGTCCATTTGACTAGAGAGCTCTAAAATATACAGATTTTCAATTTACAGGTGTTTTAAACTCGTATGACTGTCTGGAAGGTTTTACGGTTGAGGTTTGGCTTGGATTGATTTACGTGAGGTTTGATTCCGGTAATTAACACGCCAGCAGCGAGTCGCGATACGTATAAATAGTACGACTATACATGACTAAATTCAACTGCGGTCCGACTATTTCTTCCGGCGCATTTTATGAATCTTTCTCTTCATCTTCAGCTGACGCACTCTCATTTGCGAAACATTAGCACTAAAATTAAGCACAGCAGCGAGGCGCCCATTGTTATTAGAAAAACCATAATAAAAATCCATACTCGTCTACCTGCAAAGAGAAAGTCAGCAAAGTCAGCTTTTGGAATCTCCTGAGCAGATTTAAAGATTTATGACTGCAGCTGCTGGAGTTGGCTGCACTTTTGACTTACTTAAAGGTACGTATTTGAATCTGGTTAGAAAATACCAGCAACGGTGTCTGTCTTCTGTGTTTATCAAATCGACTTCATGGCCAAAGTCTTCCAGCATCCTGAAATAAAACGCGTGGATTCGTGTAAGATTTAATTGTATAGATATCAATTTAGATTAATTAACCAATAAGCGTGTGGATGGACTCACAAAGCATTTTCATCGCACTCAACGCAGAGCGTGTGCAAAGGCGACGAGACTCTGACGACTTTTTCGGGACTCTCACTTTTCAACTTTGTGTACTTGGTTTTGTTTTGATGTGTGTGTGGTGCTTGTTTGATCCCATTTCCACATTTTGGACTCTCGGGCTGTTGAGCAAAAGAGAACAAAATGGTTCATTTTTCAAATTGCGCGCCTAAGCCATTGTCGCACGCGAATGCGCTCGCTTACTTGTCTTGCGGTGGTGTCCCAGTCTTCTCTCTTCAGATTCAACACGTCTTTTATTTTCTGTGGCAGCAATTTGGAAAAAGAATTTCTTGAGTAAACGGTTTGCATTTTACGATGTGTGGGTTCTCGTTACATTTTATGGGTCCGGAGGGACCGCGTAAGCAACATGTAACGATTCGGGCTCAAGTTATAACCCACAACCATCAAGTATTCGGAGGAGAAAATATAAACAAATAACGGGATAAACAAATGAAGAGCCGAACCTGAATCTCCTGACGAGTCTTAATGATAAAATTGAGTCTGCAAGAAATCTCTTTGTTGTCACGAAGTCCTTGTCGTTTGGCAATTGCGAGTGTTGCTTCCAAGTCGTCCAGATCCCACTCAAGACTCCGGAGACCGTTTCTCAGCTGCGAGGCGACCCACTCCGACACTTCGTTCGAGCCCTGACAGTTTTCCGACCAGTGTTGGAACAACTCACGGGTTCGGCAAAGAGCTTTGCAAACTTCTCTGCAAATTAAAATGAAGAGACGAGGAATGAAGATTGAAGTTCCGTCTTAGAATGTTATACGGATTTAAGAAGAGCGCAGTTTCATATTTCAATTTGCCCAACTTTCTTTGAAAATTTGCGAAAAGCCAACGAGATCATGTTTCATTCAAGCATGCTGTTATTGTGATTTTGGACCCGTGGAGCTCCATTTTTGAGCGAGCTCTTCCGCAACACAGCACGGCACGGCGCAAAGCGCTTTGTCCAACACAGCACATTAATAATTTCGCATTGCGCGAAGTGGAGCAGTCGAGGATTATGCAGCTTCCACGGTAGGCAGGGCAATGCGTTTACCTAGAAGGCAGAAAAGTCGCAAGCATTCGGCGGACGGGTACTGTAAAATTCTCAGAGGGAAAAAAAGATGTGTTTTTCTTAAAGACTCGCACGGCACCGTGAGCTCATACATAATAATCAACAATTCATAGAGCAATGCAAGTAAAAATTCATTCCCAGAGAAAGTTTAAGCTTTCTTTGTCTCAGCATTTCGTATTTCGTGCTTTCCCCGACGCTGACTTGGAGTTGGGAATATCAATGCCATCCCTGTCTTTGAAATGGAAGACTCGAATCTACTCCTTTACTTTTAACCAGAAGAGCTTTGATCATCAGCACAAGAACAATGCGAAATCGGCAGTGGGAATTACGACAAAATCCTCGACGACCTCACTTAAAATGCATGAACTAAATCGGATTTCAGCCTCTGCGCATGCACTCCTTTATTTCTGGGAAATATATCTAGAGAGAGAAGAATAGGCAATTCAGGTTTCTCATTGATTCATCACGTCGATCCTCGCCCCGCCGAAAGGAGTCATAGACATAGTCATTCCAATAAAGAGTTGCGTTATTGTCATGGCCAATCGATACTGTACAACGAAATACATAATAAAGCAGTAAAGCATTTGGCAATAGCAAAATGGTGACCGAGTTTCTCAACACGCAATGAATGAATGAAAGGATGGAGGCGCAAAGCAGCAAAAGCAACAAATTGTAACTTCAGCGCGCAGCGGCACGACGCGGCGGCCCAGATTTCGGTTTTGTCAGTTCATTGCTTTTCTTTTCTAGTCAGAATCTCATTTTGAATGAAAGCACAGCGAAGGCAATCCGCTTTCATCTGCCGAAGCCTACCCTAAATTATTCTTGATGCTAGCGAGAACGAGTAAGCAAGTTGCGAAATGAGATTAATTTTTTCGGAATCAACAATGAAGGGAAAATTTTGCAGGCGTAATGCAAGCTCGTATTTAAGCATTTAATGATTGAGAAAGTTTTTTCTCTGCCTGCTCTTCTCTGCAAAATGCGAAGACTTAGGCTCAAACTCATTTCTGAATTTCCCTCCCACTTTGCGAAGCGAAGAAGCGTCTTGTAAATACAAATCGATACTTGGCTACGTATGCGTTTTGTCCGTCCAAGTCAAGGAAAATATGCGGCGGCCAAATTTTAATGCCATCAACTTGCTGAACTTGCATTTATACGAGCGATGAGCACATCCACGCTCACTGACTTTCTCTTTGCCTTAGAAAGAATGTCAGCGCCGTTTAGCGCAAAGTATTTTAGAGTAGCCAAGCAAGCACCGAGGAGGAGAAAAGTAGTGGCAGGGAGCTGAAGCTCCAAATAACAACTGGGCTGTACAGGGCTAGTCTACCTTTTATCTTTTCCCATTAAGCGTTCTAAGCAGTGCGAGTACGACTAAACGTACGCTTTAACTTCTGCCTTTGATCTTAATTTTGTCCAAAGTCCAGCCTCTCCTTTCTGCAAACAGTCGACTTGGCTTGCTGTACAAAGCTGGAAATTCATTCGAGCTCCCCGTTTCACGAGTAACAGATTGAATCTGGACGCAGAGCGGATTTGCAGCTTGAGCAATGATTCAGGGGACTGCCTGCTTGTGTCATGAACTAAAAATAGCAAAAATATTGAGAAACTCTACAAAATACGTTCATTTCGGACTGTGCCTTAATTCTGGCGTCGATTTAATTCGTTAACCGTAAAGTTTTGGTGTCGTATGGGAAGCAATGCAATTCAGTCATGTGTTACAGAATTAAATATTGCGGGAAAGGCGTTAAAGTGGAGAAAGGAAACACAGTGCAGAGAAAGTTATGCAATATTTGACCGACGAGGGAAACGAAATGCTTCTGGCTGTGACTTTCCAAGTATTCCAAGTAATAAGTAACCTACTTCTTTCTCGCCTCCACGCCTCGGCCCGTGAATGCTGCAGGCACGAAAGAATAAAATGATGGTGTTTGCGATGGAAACGGCAACAGAAGCAGGCAACGCCAGTGCCAGTGTGTTGATGCGTGTTTGTTGCCTGCTGCAGCCGTAGAATAAAGAGAATTGGTTCGAACGAAAGGTGTTCAGGCATCGCGAAAAATTATATTGGTAATAATAGCTGACAACGACAGGCTATCGAATTTCACGAGTGCGAGTTGCTACGAGCATGCAATGCAATGCAGAGTCGCATTTGTTCGTTCCTTTCGTGTTTCGTAGTTTCTATTCTCACGAAATACGTGTACAAAAATGCACCTGTCATTGTTTTATCATCCCAGGTCATTTTCCTGCCATTTATTGTTTGATATTACTTTCAAGTCACGGCACGCGCATGCACGAGTAAAATTCAGCTGTTCAAGTGAGAAAACAAAAAGAGAAGAGGGCGACCGCTTCGGACGAGTTCCAAGTACGCACACACCAAGAAATCCAGTTTCAGGCTAAATTAGCGTGATCGCAGCCACAGAGCAGAACAGAACAGAAGCCTTCATCGCAGTAACCTGAACGCAATGTGACTTTTACTAATTATTTGCGCGTGTAGCGTTGCGTGGATTAGAGTGTATTCTGTCTTCCATAGAGAGGCGGCTCAGATTGCATCCGTAAAGTATCGGAAAATCAATTTGTGGCGACAGCATCCTAGTCAACCATGTATAAATAGCGCAAATGATGATGATGAGATGCGGGGCCGCACAAAACAAAGCAAAGCCGATGCACGATGACCTTTTCAGGATCGAACATCGAAATTTATTGTGAGAATGAGAATAACGCCCAACTTGTCTGAACACAATTGCCAATGATTGTGACTCGCCTGATTTTCCAGTTACAAGTTACGAACTGCTGGAGCAAAGCAATAAAGTCCTGAATGATTGGGCAAGTAGTGAAGAAGTGCTTCTGCCTAGCCGATAAATAAAAAGGAGAATCGAGAAAGTTTGCAAGCAACAAGCGTGTAGTGATGTGAAATTAGATGGTTGAGTTGTTCATCGATCAATCAATCAATAAGAGCGGTAGTAAAGTAATCCGGGCTGGTTTGGTCTACAATTTCATTTCATTATTACGTCCTCGTTTAGGCAGACCAGAGAGAAAGAAGGAAAGAAAACACGCGCGCGGGCACACGAAGCAAATTTAGGCACGGCACGGTTTATGCCCGACTGACTTGAGAACGACGCTAACGTCGAAAGTAAATAAGAATAGAGAGCAAAAGCGAAATGCGAAATGCCGAACGCAAAGTGCAGGATTTTATAGTGGGCAGTAATTCCGAATTTCAGCACACATTTGCATTATTAAAATGTACAATTCGCATTTCGCCTGCCTTTCGCCTTTTCCTAAGCAAAAGCAAATGGTTTGTGACGTACGGCACGACATGGAATAAAAAGTGTGCAATAAATCGAGTCATTAAGGCCTGCAAATTCTGCTTGGGCACAGAAGAGGCACTGGCGCTGTTGCGGCCGCACTTCACGAGTTTTGAATTGAGAGCATGCACTTACTCTTTCACGACGACGAAGGGGTCATCGAGTGACATGACAGTGTACGAAGACATTCGGGTGGCTGTTGCAGGTATTTGAGCTTGAAAGGCTCCTCTGTGGGCCAAAATGCTTATTCTGAGTACTGTTTCGTTACCAAATTTTACTGCAGAGATTCAATTCTTCGTTTCAGCAATATCAATTGCAACAGTTGCTCATTTTGGCACAGGTAATAGTGTCAATTGCAAACTTGATCAAACAGCGACCTGAATCTCAGCAAGAGTTTGATATTTGATATTTCCATTCCATGGTGTCCGTGCTAAAATACGTATTGCGTAGAGTTGGACTTCATTTCGGAAGTGGTCACTTGTCACTGTCACTGCCGTGATTTTAAAGCGATTCGACGGGGAAAGTTCACTGTACGTACGCACGAGCTTCCAAAACGAATCAATGCAACGGGACATGGGAGCAGACGTACTAGCACGAGCACATTTTGACAAAGTGAGCGACTGTACTTTTACTGTTACTTGTTCTCTGAGTTTCTTGTGTAGACGAGACGCAAGTGAAACAGGGACTGAACGGAACCGCGAACGGGCAAAGGCGAAGGAGAGGAGAGAGAAAGTTGCTCGTGAGGCGAGGGCTGGCGAAAACGAATGTATGCATGCATGCACGGCACAGTCCACGCGACGCAGTGAATAGAATGATAATGAGTGCTCCTTGTCTCTATTCTTTCTCCGCTCGCTGCGAGTATGAAAGAGAGTACTCACAACACAACAAACAAACTACTGCACCAGGCTCTAACAAATGTTGCTTTTGCTGTTGCTTTCGTTGTTTCTGCAATTACGCAAGGCAGCAAAGTGTTACATGTTCTATTGAATGCGAGATATGATTTTCTCCAATAAGAGAGCCCGAAAAGAGGAATTTAGCCTTCTTAAGCACTGTGCGCTGCTGCTACCACGTCGTCTTTGAAGAATTTCCGAACACAATAATCAAAAGCTGCTTAAAACAATTGCCCGTACTACGTACGCGTATTTCGGGGGAGAATTTACAGCTCGAGAAAATGAAATGAAGGCTCGTGCCTGCGGATGATGTTGAAAGATGCTGTTATGGAATGAGAAAGTGTTACGACTCGAGTCGTTCGAGTATGTGATTCAGAGAATCCAAAAGAGAGAGATTCCTGCACTCAGGCAGTCAATTTCTCCATGGTGTGTCGAAAGACTTTCACTGCTTGCCGTCTTGTTTGCTGCTGCTGCAAATGCAGATGCAGGAAGACCAGACATCAAATATTGCACGTGTTCATGGGAGGAAAGGAAAGACTTATGGACAGGATCGGAGAAAATAAGTGTGCGAGGGAGAAGGAAAGCAATCTGAGGGGAGAAAGCGACGAGTGAGCACAGTGCGAAGACGAAGGAGAAGTTGGAAGAGAAAGAGAAGGAATCGGAATCAGAACAGAGGAGAAGCTCAAGCCCAGCCAAGCCCAGCCAAGCCCAGCTCCTTGCCTGCTTTGCCTTGCCATGCGGGCGATACGAAGGAGAAATCCAATTCCATGCAACTCCCTCGATTCACTCGCTTCTTTCGTCTTCTCGAATAGGATTTCAAAATGCACACGGCACGCTTAAACGTAACCTTATTACTCGCAATTCGCGTATCGGATCTTCTTGTCACTGCGACAGGCTAGAGAAACAAGACAAACTGCGACGGCGACTTTCTTTGTCTCCTTTGAGCAGAGTCTGGAATTTAACTCCACTTCCTTCTTTGTTCCGGGCTTCTGCTCCAATTCCACTTCATTCGCTATTGCTGCACTGAAATGGATACAAATCTGTCAATTTGTTCTTTCACACTCTTTGGATTTTGAATGATTTTGCAGCAGGATCGATACAGCATTGCAAAAAGCTTTGCACTGATGCTCTGTGCCATTATCATTAGCAGAGACTGACTTCACAAATAGATGAAAAGGAATACGACAACGATACGCGAAACACGATACTAAAAAAAACTGTGGTTTACGTCCGATAATCGCCCACAGGCCTGACTGACGGGTCCTCGTATCCAAAGTAATGCCTTGTATACCGACACACACACTCTGTGTTTGGTGCGTTCATAGAGAATAGGAAGGTTTGAAAGATTGGCCGAAGCCGTAGAGGAAAGGATCCAAAGACCGAAGCCAGAGGAACACTCAGTTCTATGACACTGTGTACTAGTGTCACAGTGTGCCACAGGAAAGGAAGGACAAGGACAGGTAGGATCGAGGGCCATCGAATCTCACTTTGGTTGATTTGCCTAATTCTAGTTGTACAGTGTTGGCCCTTCTAATCATGAAGATATGCAAGGCGCTGCACAGAGAGGAGGAAAAATCTTCTGTGTCTTTAGAATATCACTCTAATCTCGAAGATACGGAGTGTTCTAATCACCGAGGGTAACCTCCTCTGCAATCTCAGAATGTTATAGTGCTAGTGCAGTAGTACACTGTGTGCTCAGACATTTCCACCTTGCAAATGGTTACCCATTGCATAGATTGCTAAGTCACCCAGCTTAATTTCTCACGCCAGATAGAGAACTGACAAGAGCGGCCGGGGCTGCACTACTACTGAATTCAGGATTTGTATGTGGACGCTCACGCGAAGGCTCCAACATCCGAGGCATCAATTACGGACTTATTGTAGAATCGTCTTTACGTTCGTCTGTCATAATATGGCAGACGAACGAAAACGTTGATGAAATGGACACAGCTTTGCTTGTATAAATTCCCTGATTAGCGAATTAAGTGCTTGCTGTCTGATTCTTTAACGACTCGACAGGCTTATCTTGAAGTCAC